>JAECMU010138586.1:0-16515 GCA_016106625.1 Dracogyra subfuscus
ATCTGTACAATACTTACCAAAAGGTATCCATTGATATACTACATGTCCATGTTCTAAAGAAAAAAAAACACTTTCACATTGATGCTATAACTCATTATCTTGGCTTTCCCGCAATATATTTTTCTTAAATTGGTAATTGTGAATCGGGTGAGCATACTCTACATTTCACATTTGGTTCAAAGGATGGAACTTTCACAACCATTAAATCCCTAATTAGCACAAATTAGAGTCGTTCTTACGTAGCTTTTCCCACTAAATATTTTGGCTCAGTGAGATGTCCTCTACCAAATAGCAAAGGAATTTCAAATGGAACTTTCACAACAATTAAATCCCTAACTAGCACTAATTAACATTTGACCTCTTCTTAAGTGCACTTTCCCGTATTATATATTTTCTTAAATTAGTAATTCTGAATCGGGTAAGCATACTCTACATTTTACATTTGGTTCTAAGGATGGAACTTTCACAACAATTAAATCCCTAATTAGCACTAATTAATCTTTCTTAAGTAGCCTTTCCCGCAAAATATTTTTTCTTAAGCAGTGGATTTGGGCTCAGTGAAATGTCCTCTACCAAATAGCAAAGATATTTTGGATGGAACTTTCACAACAATTAAATCCTTAATTAGCACTAATTAGCATTTGACCTCTTCTTCAGTACACATTCCCGCATTTTTTCTTCTTCTTAAGTTGGTAATTCTGAATCGGGTGAGCATACTCTACATTTTACATTTGGTTCCAAGGATGGAACTTTCACCACAAATTAAATCCCTAATTAGCACTAATTAGTCTTTCTTAAGTAGCCTTTCCCGCACAATATTTTTTCTTAAGCAGTGGATTTGGGCTCAGTGAAATGTCCTCTACCAAATAGCAAAGGAATTTTGGATGGAACTTTCACAACAATTAAATCCCATTTTGGGGGTATTTTCAGCAGCACACCCTATTTACTCCCGCACTATATTTACTTTAAAAATGGGTTTCTGTAGTCAGTTGGGGTCCCTCTACACCTCAACCACCTTAAACCTTTTGGAACTCTCGCAACAATTAAATCTCATTTGGATCCCGGTCTATTATAGCCTCAATTAGAAATTCGCGAGAAAAAATAGGCAGAATTACGTCCCCTAACCACTAATCACTTCCGAAGCATTCCAGTTACAGCAAGAATGGCTGAAACCACAGTCGTTTGTGACATTGGGCTATTTGTCATTCCAGCCAGTGCACCACGACTGGTAGGCCCTACATCAAAGGCCGTGGCATGTGCTATCCTGTCTATGGGATGGTATATATAAAATATCCCTAGCTGCTAATTGAAAAGAGAAGCCCATGAAGTGGCGACAGTGGGTTTCCTCTCTCAATATCTGTGTGGTTCTTAACCATAAGTCCGATGCCATATAACCGTAAATAAAATGTGCTGAGTGCATTGTTAAATAAACCATTTCCTTCCTTCCTTCCTTCCTTCCTTCAATATATTTCCAGGTACCAATGGCCCGACGCCTGCCCCGAAAACACCACTAGCCCGTCCTGACTTCCTCTACACAATTTCCTGCACACACACCTGTTTGACTAAATACTTCGTTTGCTGCAAATCAATTGGGCATAAATACATTGTATTTATAAAGTGTAAATGTTGCTGTAATAACAGCTAAATATATAATTTAACCTAAAAACTTCTGCCTATAATAACAATACTTGTTTTGTTTACATAGATGCCCAGATGTCCAGTGCACAGAATGATGTCGTTGGTGAACGATCCAGTGCACAGAATGATATTGTTGGTGAATCATCCAGTGCACAGAATTATGTTGTTGGTGAATCATCCAGTGCACAGAATGAAGTCTTTGGTGAATCATCCAGTGCACAGAATGAAGTCGTTGGTGAATCATCCAGTGCACAGAACGATGTTGTTTGTGAATCATCCAGTGCACAGAATAATGTCGTTGGTGAATCATCCAGTGCACAGAATGAAGTCGTTGGTGAATTATCCAGTGCACAGAATGAAGTCGTTGGTGAGTACGATTTACATTGAATAAACACATTGGTACTTGATTATCCATCTGTTTTAAAAAAAATTAATCATTTACCAAATTTAAATGTTTTTCAATTGGGAAATATAAAATTCTCAAAATGTGACATATTCTTCCACTCATCCAAATAACAACCATCAAAGAGTTCAAAGGTACCTGTAATGCAGTTATCCATAAAATTCAATGGTATATTTAAACATTTTGAAACAAGGGTACTTATGGAAAAATGTAGCTGATTTCTTTTCTTAGACTATATGTCATAATTATCCTTTGTTTGACATCCAGTCAGTGGTCAATGATTAATAAATCAGTGTGCATCGAACACATTTACTCCAACAATATTCTTTATGTATTTATATACATTTAATGTTATTTATGTTCAAAAAAAAGAAGAAGAAAGAAAATAATATACTCTGGCAGTGTCATTAAACAAAACAAACTTTACTTTTCAAACCAAAATGCCTAATTACTATTGACAAAAGCCTTTTAAACAATCTACATTGATGTGCAAACCTGAATGAAACTATAACCTTTCATTAACGTAGAGATGTTACCACAATATCGGTATTGATTAACTACTTCAGAATATTTGTTTCTATTCCTTTAAAGAGTGGGCTAACTTCTAAAATTAAATGTAGTTGCAACTGAAGGATGGCTGAACTTGAAACACAAATCTGTATTTAACTTGACTGAAACATTTCACTATCTATCAGGCATATCAACAGTAGTTATTAGTTATTTATTAGCCCAACATTCAATATCACTAGCCATGGGTGTGAGACTATCATAATCTAGAAGCCCGTGTAAAGGGTATTTAAAAAATAAGATACAGTAACACATATTGTCTAACTACTGTAAGATTTGACTGAGACATTAATCTGATCTTTTATTAAAAACAACATATTTAAAAAATACAAAGATTTACTAATAATTTAAGGAGTTAAAACATTTTGTTAACCCTTAGTGATTATGTGGTATCAGTCGATTTCAATTATTAAAACTAAGATTGTTTTGGGTATGGCACTACGGAACTGAATACAACCATGGTCAACAGGAGGTATAGGGGGCCTCCCCCAGAAAGAAAATGGTTTAAGGTTAGGGTCAAGAAAATCATACAGTAATGATAAGAGTAATTCATTTTATCAAAAGGTTTACTTGAAGAAAACAAATTTGCCAAACAATATGGCAGAAACCGTGGTATCCAAACCACAAACAGAAAGATGGTATTCATGAAATGTTGTGTCCTCCTCTGCTTTCCAATCTGTAGGTTTCATCTTTTAATATTATTATAACAGTGTGGTATTGATCATACTGAGTCTGGTACATGCATTTGTTTTAACTTAGCCATTTTCTTTTAGCAGATGTTTCATCATCCTGTATGCAAATTGGACTGAAACATAAACAGTGGCAAAATCTGACAGTGACAGGTTCTCGCAGTGTGAATTTGGGCACAGTAAACAAACATTATTGCAGTAAGTGTGGTATTTCATTTAGTTAATGTCAGCTTTCCTATATACCTAGAATCAAAATTCATAATAGACTTTAGCTAGCTTCTAAAAGATGAAACGTTTCTTACTGTACAATCATCTCTTAAATCTTTTGAGACATAATTATTGTGGGTTTTGTTTTTAATTTTTAAAAATGATAGATCTTGTCATATAAAAATCGCTGTCTTAGTCGAACATGTTAGCACTCCTCCACGTTGCCAAACACACAACTGAATCACTGATGCTGCTTATCAGTGGTGTAGATAATACTTTTATAATGGGAACAATAAAATGTTACGTGAGATGTAAAATTATAGAGTTAAATTTTAAAGTAACATTTTATACATGAGCCCCCTCCCAAAAAGGTCTGTCTCTGATCAGACCAACGTTCCAGATTTTTTGATGTTGGTTTTTATATTAATTACTAAGATTACTATTAAAACAACTTCACCATTATGTCATTATAACATGTTTTCTGCTTTTAATCAAAACTCGTTAATATATAAAATTATGTACTAATTATAAATACTATTTTATATTATAATAATATTCAAACATGCGGGTTAGTCATACCTTATGTGTACAGCGCAAATGGTACTAAGAAGTAAAGTTGAAATAAAGTTGTAGCGGAGCAGTGAACAAACGTCTTACATCAAAAATAATTATTGTAGTAGTCCCCGTCACGTGATCATAAAACAGTGACCACTACACAATAAACTATAGCGATTGGTCTAATATCTGCACGGACAATTCGCCCCAATCGTTGTCGGGAAACATCACTTGGGCGTTGCCTGTATAGTATGTTCTATACGGGAAAACCTAGTAAATGAATAAAACATTAATTAAAGGTAAAATAAACAATTATGTACAGAATAAAACATTAGTGAAAGGTGTACGTTGTAATGTCTACATGGACCTCACACATTTCACTCGCTGTTACATAATAACCATATACTGTATATAATCTGTCTGCGTCAAAAGAAAACCGATAAATTGGCATTTAACTTCATAATGAATAAAGTTAAAAATATAAAAACATGTTATAAAGTTTTAAACCCATTACCAACTCAAAAATAATTTAAAAAAAAAGAAATCCAGTATAGTATATACAAATGTTACTTTACAAAGTAGCATTAAATTATACTTGTACCACGCTTTGCTGTCGGCCCCTTTGATCTTCCCCGTGGTGTAACCTATAGTTAGACGATGGGCGTGTCTAACCTAATTCAAAATTTCAAACTATTTTATGACGTCACGGTGGTGCAGCAAAAGGGGGCGTGGTACAAGGCATAGCCCGAGATATATTACACACGTCACTCAATGGCCGCAAAACAGTGGTCTAACTAGACGAAACTTTCGTAAAGGTATGAGGTAACTACTGCATATTAAATCTCATTTTAATACTGGGTGAAGGTAAAATGCTAGAGCCAATGTATGCTGCTTGACTTGCATTGTCTGTAAAGTAAAATAATGCTGTACCAAAAGAGTAAAGGTAGAACTGCGCATGATTTCTCCTGCAGTGGCTGTTCTCCTATAGACAGAACAGAACTGTATTCAACCTTATAGAGGGTGAGGCACTAGATAAGAGATCCATGGAATCATCGACTATTTTACCAAATGCTCATTCGACTCTGCTTTGTGCAGAGATATGGCCCTGATTATGTATTACGGTTTTGTCATTCAGATTACATTGGATGTTCCATCAATTGCCTTAAAACTTGTATCAGAAAAAGAGTTAACCTATTCAGTTTAATGATAATTTGTAAATAATTTTTGTTTTAAATTACACTGAACTTTTACCCCAGTAAAATGTTATTTGAGATGATATGGGTTTAAAACTTAATAAATTAATATGTTTTTATATGAATGTTATCTTTATTCATTATTTTAGTTCTATAAAAATGTAGGACATGTTCTATCTTCTGCTGCCAGATCTGTAGTGTGTTTTGTCACATTCGATTCAAGTTCAGTGTGTTTCTTTTTTTAAATGGTACCATACTTGCCAGACCCTAAAATCAATAATCGCCCAATGGACCACCTTTGTAAAATTCTAAGTCGTGCTTAGTCAATAATGGTTGCCACGGGCAACCGAGTGACTCCTAATTTTCAACCCTGTGGTATGTGCTATTCTGTCTGTAGGATGGTGCATATAAAAGATCCCTTGCTACTCATGCACAAATATTTCAGGTTTCCACTTTAAGACTATATGTCAAAATTACCAAATGTTTAACATCCAATAATCGGGGATTAATAAATCAATATGCTCTACTGATGTCTTTATATGAAAAAAACCCTTTATTTTGGAAACTTCATCTTTGCAACGTATCTCCTAGTTGGCCTGTCAAAAGACAGTAATTAAGACCTTAGTAGATGGTGAAGTCTGGTACTTAATTACCGTGTATTTAATCCAAATATTTTGACCATCATATGTCAATTTCAAACTGAATGCACTATTTTTAGGGCCTCTATCAAATTGCAACCTTCACGAAGAAAGGCCATTTTTCATATCATTTCATTTCAGACCAATCTGTTCCGTTCTGGATTTTGTCATCAACTCTGGTTTCTTCAACACCACTGATACAATTTTTTTTTTTTTAAATTCATCATTCACAATTCACCAAATTGCCCTGAAAACAGATCTCTGATAATTTTTATTTCAAAATTCATGTCTCATTTGCCCTTGACAAGCTCAGGTTGCCTCCATCAACCCTTACAAAATCCTGGATCAACCCTTGGTTACTATGATGGTACTTTTATACTAAACGATTCTGTGTTTTCACTTCCAGAAACTGAAAGTCCTGAATTTACTAACCTCAAACGTAAGTTTCTTGGTTTTTCTCAAATTGAATATTGTTACCTCTCGTTTTCCAAATGTCTCCTCTTTTTAAAAATATTTTATTTGGGATTTTTGGCAACTACTAGTCAATTGAAGTAGTGAGTATAGAACAGAGAGTTATGACCAAGTTGGTCGCTTTGTATTTGGCAATATTTAACATACAAACTCAGCATTTTTCCTCGAACAAATGTTAAATTAGTATTCCACTAACCACCATTTGTGACATTTTCTTTGCCTTTAAAAATAATATATGCTTGATTATCATTTCACTTATCTGAAAGCAAATATCTTCGCCCATTACTTTTTATTTAAATTAGTAATTATGATAAATGTTTGAACAGACAAAAAGGAGTCTATTTGGTTATGTTTGAAAGTGATTAATAGTCAGTATATCCAACCAGTGCCCCATGGTTGCAATGTTAAAGGCCACGGTAGGTGTCGTCCTGTGGGAAAGTGCATATAAAATATCCAGGGGTGTTGCAGATGGTACGTCCAGTACGGTCATGGCTGTATAATTGTTCAGCATGGCCATACCACCTTTTTGTTTTTGGTAATGGGTTATATTTGTTGTATGTGTGAAAATGTCCTTCACAGATGAATTTAAAAGGAGTCTAGTAGCCTCGAGCTATATCACTATTTTTACATTGTGCCACCCCTCATATTCCTTGCTGATGCTGATCATGGACAACTGTAGTGGATTTCTTCTAAAATTACAAATTACCAAATAGTTAACATCCAATAGCTAATATTGATAAATCAGTGTGGTGTTCTGATGTAAAACAAAATTGTGTTACATTTGTGTAATAATTTTATGTTGGTTGATTACAAAGTGAAACTAATGAGTACTGGTGAACCTTTTTTCTTACAGATCTGTCATCTCATGATTTGGAAAACTTTAACCCCAAAGACTATGTTGAGACTAAAACATGCCAGGAGACTGAACAAAAGCTGTGTGACTGTGGTATTGTGTCTTTGATTGGAAGTCCAGGATCTGGAAAGACAACTCTTGGGAAGATTTGTATGAAACGCCTGTGTGAACAAGAGAACCGGCAGCCATTAATCCTAACAGAACCTTCAGAAGTTGACCATATTCCAGTTCCTGAAGATCTGGGGAAAATAAACCCCAAAGATACTTATATTGTGTTCATTGATGACATATTTGGAAAGGCCAATCTTGTTTCTACTGATAAACATTCATGGGAAAAGAAATTTGAGAAAATTAGGTCACTAGTGACTTATGGATTAATCAAGGTGATAATTACGATGAGAACCCAGATATTTTCTCAGTGTAAAGAAAGCTTGTCAGTGAGGAACTGTCTTGCTTTTTTAAACTTCATTCATGTGTCTCTATCCTTTGGAGAAAAACTTAATATTCTTGAGCACTATCTTAATAAACAGAAGGAAATAAAAATTGACGAAGAAGAAAAGAATGTGGCTATCAGGCAGACATTTGAAAAGTTAGGATTTCCTCAGTGTTGTAGTTTTTATATAACGTGTCCCAAAGCGCAAAAGCGAGGTGTGGAATTTTTCAAAAGGCCTATAGAGTACCTCAAGTTACAACTTGATGAAGTGAAGTCGGAAAATCCACTCCAGTATCTTGTTTTGTTATTGGTTATGTTCAAGCAGGGAGTCTTTAGGACCGAATGTTTGAATCCGTTTAAAGAAGACTTGGATACAACAAATCTAATTCAGACATTGAAACACGTATGCAGAATTAATGGAGACTTGTCAAATGAAGAAATTAAGCAATCAGCTAACTCGCTATGTGGCGTGTATCTCAATCACAGTGATTCGCTTAAAGGATATTCATTCATTCACCAGTCAGTATTTGACACACTCTTTCTTCACTTTTCCACTGATTATTTTGAAGAAGGAATTATGATATGCCCTGCTCCAGTGTTGGTGGACTATGTTACTACACATGGTGTGTCAAACGCTGATACTGTTAAACTGATGGTAGAAACATCAAAGTATTCTGTTCTTGCTCAAAGGTTTATAGACTTGTTAAAATGTGCAAAGAGTGCCCGATCCATACTTTCACATCCATCATTCAATGACGAACAGTTTGTGGACTGTCTAATCACAGAGTCATTGCATTCTGTGGTATTGAATGACATTTTGTTCCTCAACCTCTCTACTAAAGAGGAAAGGCAAGTGACGATGCTTGATCAGTCCATTAAATGCTGGGATTCATTTGATGATGGCAGTTCATATCTTGAATGTTTATGTCTACATTGCAAGTGCCGATACAGTGTTACCTCATCATCACCAGCAGCTGTAGCTGTCATTAACGACTCACAAAAGTTATCAAAGTATTTGGCAGCCAGTGTTGTCAAACTTGATGCCAGTGTTTCTGAAAATCAACAGGACCTTTTGAAAGCTGCATGTCTGAAGGGGAATGCTGAAGTAGCTGACATTTTACTAAAAGGTGGTGTGGTACCTACACATGATTCATTTACTGCAGCTGCTGTGTCAGACACAGATAATGTGTCAATCTTGTCCAGTCTGTTCAAGGACAAACATGACCTGGATGTCGATAAATTGGGACACATGCTGTTTCTAGCTCTTCAGGTAGGAAATGAAGAAATATCAAATCTCTTGATTGATAAAATCAGTGGAATGGAGAACAGTGTCCGGATCCTTGATGAAGCTGACAGACGGCTATTTATTGGTTTAATTTATAAAAATGTTTACAGACCTTTCTCAGCAGAAGCTATAGCCAGTCTCTTTAAAAAGTTATCTATATATACAAAACTATGCACGTCTAATCGTGCCCTTATATTTGCATCATGGTATGACAATGCCAGTATTTTAAAAGAAATTGTTAACATTGATCCAGCTTTACTGAATACAGTAAGTGGAGATGAAAGTCTCTTACATCATGTTGTCAGAGTTGGATGTTTGGAATCACTGAAAATCTTGTTGGATCATGGGTGTAATATCAACGCTATTGATAAAAAAAAAAAAAACTGCACTGCACGTAGCGGCATTATTAAATCGACCTGAGATGGTAGAAGTATTATTGCAAAAAGGAGCCGAATCTAACTCTGTAGATTCCTTTCTAAACTCTCCACTACATTTTGCTGCAAAGTGGAAATTAGAAATGGTACGTTACCTGGTGGACAATGGAGCACACATTAACCATCAGAATAAAACTGGATTAACTGCACTTCATTTTGGTGTACTCAGTGGAATATTTGAAACAGTAAGTTATCTTGTTAAAGAAGGTGCTGAAGTAAATAAACAAAGTAAACACGGATCCACTGCACTCCATTATGCTGCACAAAACGGATCAATGGAAATAGTAAGTTACCTTGTTAAAGAAGGTGCTGAAGTAAATAAACAAAGTAAAGATGGATTTACAGCACTTCACTTTGCTGCACAAAACAAATCGATGGAAATTGTAAGTTACCTTGTTAAAGAAGGTGCTGAAGTAAATAAACGAAGTAAACACGGATCCACTGCACTCCATTAAGCTGCACAAAACGGATCAATGGAAATAGTAAGTTACCTTGTTAAAGAAGGTGCTGAAGTAAATAAACAAAGTAAAGATGGATTTACAGCACTTCACTTTGCTGCACAAAACAAATCGATGGAAATTGTAAGTTACCTTGTTAAAGAAGGTGCTGCAGTAAATAAACAGTGTAAAGACGGATTTACGGCACTTCATTTTGCTGTACAAAACGGATCAATGGAAATAGTAAGTTACCTTGTTAAAGAAGGTGCTGAAGTAAATAAACAATGTAAAGACGGAGGATTCACTGCACTTCATTTTGCTGCACAAAATGGATCAATGGAAATTGTAAGTTACCTTGTAGGACAAGGAGCACATGTACATTCAGTAGACAAAGGTAAGAGTACTCCACTCCACTATGCTGCAGCAAACATGTCCTTAGATGTTGTATGTTACCTTGTTAAAAATAAATCACAAGTAAACCAACAGGATACAAATGGATACACTGCACTTCACTTAGCAGCACAAAACTACTGGTCAGTGAATATGCTGAGATATCTGCTAGAGGAAGGAGCAGATGTAACCCAACAAAACAGAAGATTGGAAACTGCTCTTCACATTGCTGTAGAATGCGGGTCTGTAGATAGTGTAAAGTGCCTTGTAGAACATGGAGCAGAAGTAAGCATAAAAGATGAAAAAGGGAAATCTCCACTCCACTTTGCTGCAAAATATAACTTAGAAATCGTACGTTACCTTGTTGATAAAGAAGCACAAGTAAACCTGCAAGATAAACATGGGAATACTCCACTTCACATAGCTGCAGAAAGCAACATATTAGAAATTGTAGATTACCTGATAAAAAAGGGAGCAGATGTAAACATACAAAATAAAAGTAAGTACACTGCACTTCATTATGCTGCACAAAAAGCAACTTTAGATATTGTAAGGTACCTTGTAGAGAACAAAGCTCAAGTAAACATTAAAAATCATTTGGGGCAAACACCACTCCACCTAGCTAAAAAATACGAAGTAGAAATTGCAAGCTATCTTGTAGAAGAAGGAGCCATAGTAAATATACAAACTGTTAATGGGGACACGCCACTTCATAATGCTGTATATTACAGGTCATTAGAACTGGTAAGATATTTAGTCGAAAAAGAAGCACAGATAAATGTACAAAATCAGTGTGGAAAGATTCCAGTTGACATTGCTGCACAATACGGTTCACTGGAAATTGTCTGTTACCTTGTAGAAAAGAGAGCACTTACTGAAACAGAAAAATACACATCATTGATTGGTGCATGTTTCTCTGGACAGGTTGAGGTTGTGAAATTATTACTAGAAAAGGGTGCAGATCCTAATTATGGTAGTGTCACAGCAATGCACATTGCAGCAGGAATTCACTCGACAGACATCCTACAGGTACTTCTAGACAAGGGTGGGGATGTAAATGCTCTCACAAACTCCGGTAATACTCCACTTCATGTTGCAATGCGGTATGATTTAGAAAGTGCATGTTCCCAAAGAGGTATTACACAAACTTGTATTGATTATTTGTTATGCGATGAACCACATTACAAACCAGAGAAACGAACTGAGATTGAGTATGACTACCCATCAATGTTGGCCATGCTTTTAAAAGACTTAGCAGAAAATACATGTAATACATACAGCAGATACAGTGTATATGACAAACCAGAGCCAGAATACCAATCCGATAGTGATGATAACAACATATATGAGTATATTGGTTATAATGAGTGTATATATGATTTCCTTCATGATGACATCCTGGATAATAATGATGTAATCTGTGTAGATACTACGGGAGATTGGTTACTTAAGAACGGCTGTCATATCGATGCTCAAAACAAGGCAGGGCAGACAGCGTTGCATGTGTGTGTGGTGTATTATCAGCTTGAAAATCTCAAGTTTCTGTTAAAGAGGGGTGCTGATGTCTCAGTTGTGGACAATGATGGTAACACTGTGCTGCATTATGCTGTGGATAGGTTAGATGTTGAGGCTGTGAAGACATTGGTAGAGTCAGGCGATGTGGACATTAAAAACAATGATGAAGTCACTGCTTCTGATCTCATTGATAGCAAAATGGAATGCTCGAATCATGAGGACATCTCGGATGACGAGGACGTCTCAGATGATAAAGATGTCTCGGATGATGAGGATGTTAAAGATGATGAGGACGTCTCAGATGATGAGGACATCTCGGATGATGAAGATGTCTCAGATGATGAAGATGTTAAAGATGATGAGAATGTTAAAGATGATGAGCACGTTAAAGCCAAATGTTTCAAAATAATTGCTCTGTTGACAAAGCAGTATGGCACTTATGTCTAGAGATGTTAAATTGACCCGTATGACAAATTTAACAGTCTTTGTCATTTGAAACTGTAATGACTGAGGAACTTAGTTGTTAGCTCAGGATTTGTTGTGTGATACAACTAAATTTCATCCTTGTGCATTATGACATTACTGCACATGTATTGAAACTCTATAATTCTAGAATATATTGGATGATTTATAAACAAAAAACCCAACCATTCCACTTTTTGAATTTGAATAGTAGTAGACATACATAGAAGGACAAAACAGTTATCCATTATCTGACAAAATCGTGATGTTTGCACCTCTGCTTGTAAGCCCTAATCCTACACAATCCAGAGTGGAATGGGTATTTGGCAAAACAGTGGTTGATTCCAGGAATCTCTGTCTAGTGTTTCATCTCGAGGAGATGCTTTACTGGAGAATTCATCCTTGCACACAGATAAAGAGGACAGCCACTCTGAGATCAGTTTAATAAATTAAAATTAGCACAAGAGGTTACAATTTCACTGTGAATATACTGCTGATATCTAACACAGTGCATAATACAACATTTAATGTCTAAAAATTCCATATACCATTTAGAAGTTGCCCAAGATCTACTGAATGTATTAAAAACGATAATCGATGGATAGATTTTTAAATGATATAGCATTTTTGACATACACCACTGTAAAACTGAATTACATATTAAAATGATATTGTAACCATAGTACGACAATGTAATAAATGTTTTGTACAAATTTCAATGTTGTATATAAGTAATTTTATGAATCGCCTGTGTACTGGGCAATACTTCCAGAATGAATCATTGTTAATAAGCTAATGTTGACCATTCTATGATATATTTTTGTCTATAGGGAAACTAAAGCTTGACAGTTCTACAGTGTATGCTTGTACATGTAAAAACTAAATTGTGACTGTACAGTATATAGTACATTTGTGGCAGTTGTCAGATGTATTACTGTTCATAGTAAAATTTATGGGTGTTAGAAATTATTGATTGTACAATGTAAAGTTCTAGTCGGTGGCAAATCTAGAATATGTTGCTGACCACAACGGAAATGTGTATGAAAATGTTTGACTGTATTACAAATTATGACGATACTTGAATGTTTGTTTGACTAAGCATGAGTGCGTCTGGAGGTCAGGATCACATCATGGTGGGTTAAACTCGGTCACTGTAGGGTGGGACATAGTCCAGTGGCAAAGTGCTCGCTTGATGCACAATCGGTTTGGGATCGATCCCCGTCAGTGGGCCCATTGGGCTATTTCTCATTTCAGCCAGTGCACCATGCCTGATATATCAAAGGCTGTGGTATGTTCTGTTCTGTCTGTGGGAAAGTGCATATAAAAGATCCATTGCTGCATTAGAAGTAAAAAATGTAGCAGGTTTCCTTTGATGAATATTTGTCAGAATTACAAAATGTTTGACATCCAATCAATGTGTTCTAGTGGTGTTGTTAAACAAAAACAAACTTTGGTCACTGTGATGGATCTCAATTACTGTGTGGACTTCACCTCAAGCTCCTGGGATACATGAAATTAATTTATATAAGGAGAGGAACATGGTCCAGTGATAGTGCGTTTGCTTGATGCGTGGTCCGCCTGGGATCAATCCTCGTTGGTAGGCCCATTAGTTCCAGCTAGTGCACTATGTCTGGTATATCAAAGGTCGTGGTATGTGTTATCCTGTCTGTGGGATGGTGCATATAACATCTCTTCCTGCTAATCGAAAAGAATAGCCCATGAAGTGGCAACAGTGGGTTTCCTCTCTCAGTGCGCGGTCCTTAGCCATATGTCCAACACCATATAACCGTAAATTAAATGTGTTGAGTGCATCATTAAATAAAACATTTCCCTCCTTCCTTCATTTATTATAATGAAAGACCCTTCTCTTAAGTGTGAACATTGTCGGTGTACACGAACAGTGCGCCACATTTTGGTGGAGTGTAATCAGCTGAAGCTGACGAGAAATGATGTATACTGAACCGCAAAAGAAACGCGAAATATGAAAAAACACAAAATATATTTATTCAGAATTCTGATAATCATTTTCATTACGATTTTACAAATCTATTTTCACGAAAAGATATGACAATGTTAATTATTTTGTGATGATTCTATACCAAATTTTAAGATTAATTGCTTGATTATTATGCATGAACTCTTGTAGATTGTCAGTATGATGTGTGCCCACCTACTGCATCAATCACAGAACGACATCTCCTGTACATTGAGTTGATTAATCTGTTTATAAAGTTTCTAGGAGTTTGATTCCACACCTGCTGAATACTTGCTCGAAGTTGTGCAGCTGTAGTTGGTCTGGGGTGAAGGTCATTTAGTCCCCTCTGAATAGCATCCCACAGATGTTCGATAGGATTCAGATCCGGACTACAATCTGGATGCGGCATCAGTGTTATGTTGTTTTGCTGAAGGAATTGTTGTGTTGCTCTGGCAGAATGTGCACGCGCATTGTCTTGCTGAAACACGTGATTTTGATGACGAAGGAAATAAGGCACCACGTGGGGTTGAAGGATTTGGTTGATGTACCATTGTGCATTGATGCCGTTTCCCCTTCCCTGACCAATATTTTGTAAGAAGACTGGTCCAATTCGATTATTCAGTGCAATGACACCCCACATCATAACACTTTCTCCTCCCCATCGGTTCCTTTCTATGATACAGGCATCACTATAACGTTCGTTGCGTCTCCACCAAACTCTTATTCTTCCATCTGATGCATCAACGCAAAACCGACTTTCATCAGAGAAAAGTACAGTTCTCCACTGTTGATTTCGCCAGTGTATGTGCTGTCGAGCCCAAAGTAGCCGACGTTGTCGATGTGCTGGTGTCAGGGGACATCTTATGGCAGGTCGTCTGCATCTCAGGTTTCGTTGGCTATGTCTACGACGTACTGTATCACCACTGATATGTCTTCCTAGAATTCCAATCGTATTCTGTGCTGTTAAGTAGCAGGTAGCATTCGATTTCTTAAGTGGTGATGCACAATTTGACGATTCTGACGGGCTGTTGTCACTCTTGGTCTACCACTTCTGGGTAAGTCAGCTGTTGAGTTAGTTGCTTGGAATCTTATCCACAATCTGTAAATGGTAGCAACGTGCACGTTCAGATCAGTTGCTATGACTTCTGCCCTATTTCCTGCCTGAAGTCTGCCTATTGCTCGTTCACGCTGATGTGGTCGTAATCTTGTCATCATCCAACAAACTCAATATTGAACTGAAATTTCAATATTAGCGGCTGGGGATTTATAGGCATATTGCAAGGAGTGTCCCACGTAAAAAATGTGTTGTGCAAAATATGCGGGTATGTGTCCCATGACGCACGTGACACTCCAGAAGTAACGTCGCAGGATGGCTTTTGCACGAACCTTGTGAAATGTACACGTTCGCATAACTATTGTTAACGAAACAGATATTTGAAATCATTAATATCTCATATTTATTTTAAAATTTTATATATTTATATGCATTATATATATCAATTTTGTGCTATTTCATTTTTCGCGGGTTTTTTTTGCGGTTCAGTATATTTGGCAATTGAAATGTTTTGCAATCTTTTTTAATTCAGCCCAGAATTAATTTTAAAATTTAGAAAACACTTTGATATCTATTCAAAGTTTTAAAATGTACTGACCTTGATATTATGTTTTATTGTATTGTACTTTTCCACACAGATCTTTAAACTGGTTTTACATAATTATATGAATTTTGTTCTTAAATGTAAATATTTCCATATACTTACATCTTCCGACATCCAGTAGCTAATATGTATCTTTTGTGATGGGGTGTCATTAAACATTCATTCATAGTTCGACACCCAATGACCGATGAATTTTTTGTACAGGGGTGTCATTAAACATTCCTTCCTTAATTAATTCATTCACTACACGTCCTGGAAATCCTGGAATGTCCTGGAATTCTGTGATTTTAGAATCCAGGCCTGGAATGTCCTGGACAAAGCAGTAAATTTTATTGTGTCCTGGAAATGTCCTGGAAATTTAGGCCAAATATTGTGTGGTTTATTTTTCCTCAACTTTATGTTTGTTGTTCTCATGACCTGTTTACATTTAGACAACAATTTCTTCTAAAAACATTCATTGATTGAACATTACATGTCTTGGAAAAATAAGAAAAAGTCATGTTTTTACAAGTGTAAGAACCCTGTTCATACCATGCACAGTGTTCTAGCTAGCAGTAAATAGGAGGGCGGCGCGCCCTGCCCGTATTTTTTGCCGCCCTGCCCCGATTGTTGCCGCCCTGCCTTTTTTGTCGTTCAATTTGAACTGTGTCAAGTCTAGCTATTTTAAGAGTTATCTCCCCTGACGTGGGAAATTTGTTATTTTCGATTGTTA
>JAECMU010138612.1:0-11929 GCA_016106625.1 Dracogyra subfuscus
AAACTTCCCAATTTGTATTTGTTTCCTTTTAATATTCTTGAAGCTCTTTTCTATTGCTTTTTAAGACTAGGAGTTCAACGAAACGACATCCTAGTGCTATTTCCATTACCTTGGATTAAGAATGTCTGTGTAATAGTGTACATTTCAGTGACTTTAGTTAAACGATGATATTTACAAAACAAACTTACAATAGACTGTGTACGACACTCTGGTCTCAAAATATCCTTCTTTACTCCAAGCCCAGCTACACAATAACCATTGCGAGATGCGGGATCAGGTAAGTACAATGATGGCGGTGTGGTCGGCAGTGTAGATCAAAAGAGTCGAGACCAGGAATGGAAACTGTTAAAAAGACCTTGTGTATTATATATATATAGGATATGATATTAGAGTCCATGACAGACGATGTTTACGACCTACATATGACAATTTAGGCATGAGTGTTGTAAATATTGAATATAACTGCTGCTACTATTACTACTACTATTATTATTACTACTTTTTTCAGTGTGAGCATGTACCAGGCCAAGGTTTTAAACGTGGCGCATACCGGTGTGTTTGTCACGATGGCTACTACTTCCCAGACCTGACAGCAAAAGTCAAATCTTACAATGGCACCGTCGTTGAAGAATACAGTGACTTGAAAAACGCGTCCGATATGTTGTCACGGTTTAAATGCTTACCGTGCTCCAGGGGCTGCCGTACCTGTGTTAGTCCGTCCCCGTGTATCTTCCAGAACAACTACGCCATCAGAAACGCCGTCGTGTGTATGATCGTCTTCATGATCATTGCTTGTTGCTGCATCTCACTCGTTGTTCTGATGTACAAGGATGTTCTGGTACAGTATATCCTGCTCCTGCCTCACTTCTACTTTTAATGTTGGTGGTGGTGGGTGGTGAATGGAAGTCTATTTCGGGGGTGTTGATATTGAGGTTTTGTGTCGGTTCTGTTGTTTGGTTTTTATATGCACCATCTAGCACATGTCACAACATTTGATATACAAGTCGTAGTGCACTGGCTGGAACGAGAAAAATACCCATGGGCCCACCGACGGGGATCAATTGGCGAGTGCTATACCACTGGGCTCCATTCCTCCGTGATTTGTACAGAGATGGGAAATTTGTAAATCATAAGATTTGGTCTGATTTATTTAAATCTTCTCTATCTTGTTTTGTTTTACCTCGCAAATATTACTGCCATGCTTATATACTTACTACTGAATTAGGTTAAAGCCCTTGATGGTCAGGTTCCATCTTTTGAGTCTAGGTTGTCAAGACTCGTGTCCGGGGGATGGCTTTGGGAGTTGAAACCCCTCCTTGCACAAACTAAAAAATTCAAATATATATTCTGGGGTAGCATGACTTGACGTCGCTATACACCTTGGTCACCACAGTCTAGATCCCTCCCTGCTAAATTTCTTACACACCTGGTCACCTCTTTGCATGAAATTAATTTTCATAAAATCGCCAAGTTTTTAAAATGTTGTTTCTAATTTTCTTTATTATTGATACTTACTTAGTACTCTCCCAACAATTTTGCAATACACCTCCTCCAATGTTGAATTGTCTTCTCTTGCTAGATGTATATTCATATCCATCCTTAATTCAAAGTCTGTAATGAACGAATCCAAGGAAGACCTCATAGGGGCGGGCGGGAGGTTACCATTGTTGTGCTAGTACTAGGTAAGTATGAATAATAATGAAAATTAGAAACAATTTGTTAATAGACGTATTCCACTTGCTGTACTAGCACAACAACTATACTATAATGGACGTGATTTAACACCTTTAGAGCACTTGAATTCAACATTAATGGGAGGAGGTAAAAAAACACCTCACAAGGACTTATTGATTCAACCAACGTGAATCATCTTAGTAATGACAAGGTGTACGACAATCAACACAGACGAGGTATAAAAGTCTAAGTGACCTAATTATCTCCTGACACGGCCTATACGAGCTGTTTACCGGAATTGTGGTCTCCCTCGTCTCGTGGATCGTCATACAGAAACAACCAGTTGACCAGTAATCACCAACTGGATACGTCTGGTACCATCAGAACAAACTGCCATGTCACAGACATAGAAATGGTCGAACATACGTCGACCCGTCCGCACTCCTGCATTCATCATCTTGATAATGTCCAAGAAATTGTAAAAATTCAGGAAATGCTTGAATCTATTGAGGCCAAAGTGAGAAGTTCCACAGAACATGATCTCCTGCAGTCTCATATGCCAGCTTGATGGTTGCAGCAATCCATCGAGATAAAATAATTCTTAGTAATGTCTCTCAGAAATAAACAGCCTCTTCTTCCCAGCCTGATCGGACAAAAGAGTCAGTCGGAATTATCAGAAGGCAACATATGAGACACATTTTGAATGATTGCCAGAGGAAACTCCTCTGCTGGCTGATATCCCTCCTTGACGACCGACAGAACCCATGGGTCCATATTTGGCAGGAAATGCCTTTGAGGAAGAAAATAACATAACTTGCCACCCATGGGAACATCTGCTAATGGCATCTCTGATAACAGTTGCGTGTTGTCACAACACCCTCATCCTGGCGGCTTACCACTCTTAGCAACATGCCCTTAACGGTAGCCCGAAAATGTGCTGGCCTCAGATGAGCACGATTGTTTGACGGGGTGTGTGGGGGGGATGTGTGTGTGGCGCCATCCCAGATTGCCAAGTAGGAGCAGAAACCTAAGTTTTCCGAACCCCCTCAAGAAAAGCTGGTTTCTTGGAGGAAGGTGGGTTAAACACAGCAGTATCAGAATGGCTCTTACAAGGCGGGGGCAGGGTGATGAATTTGACCAACAACAACGTTTCCCTCACTTACTGGCTGCGAAAAAATGTTTTTACAACATCTGTAGCCCGTATCCCACAGGCTCCAATGTGAAGAATGTGAAGGGTACCACGGTGGCAGAAGTCACCACAGCCTCCTTGTGCACAACCCGTGTTGATCTACCTCCCTCTCAACCATCAGAGATACAGGTGCCTCAGTCAGAGCAGCCTCCCCAACAGATAAGATTCTCTGCTTCAGCTGAAACAGAGAACTTAAGTGTACCAGTGGCACTGGCCGGCATCTCTGAACCACTAGCAATGCCATCTGAACTGCAGTGTGAAGAGGAGGCATTCTTAAGCCTTCCTCACACAAACAGTGCACCCCGGACTTTTTGGAAGCCAGCAGCACCTCCGACTGGAGGAAAACCTCAGAGGTTGCCTTCTTGCTCTTCTCTCCCTTTTCTTTCCTTTGTGAACATCCATCTTCTTGTTCACCTCCCGGACCTGGCGACAAAATTTCATCCAAATGGACGAAGGCCATGTCACACAGATCTCACACGATTTGTCAAAAGAACAGGCCCTACAGACACCACACAATAAATGCGAGTCGCACCGGGGAAGCCGCTTGCCACAGCTGGCTTCGGCACACATGGTCAACCTCGTGGTTGAGCCTGATGAGTCCATGTCAAATATTCAGAAAATGCATAATTGTTACATATGCGTTTCAAGGGTGTTCCATGATGCATCGTTTGGTGCAACAATCATGGCCATAGGTTAAGAGAAACTGGGAGAAATGTTTACTAAGTGTTATAGGGGTTAGAAAAAAACCCACTTAATAATGGGTTTGACCACCTCTTGCATTGACCGCTGCAGTGTATCGCAGGTGCATATAATTGACTAAAGTGTTGATTTTTGCCTGTAGAATATTGTTCCATTCCTGAATGACTGCTTGACGAAGTTCGTTGACGTTAGCGAGTGGGATGGGACGACACCTCAATCATCTGTCCAGACTATCCCAGACATGCTTGATTGGGTTGAGATCAGGACTTTTAGCGGGAAGTCATCAATGAAATCAATGTTATTTGTCCTAAGAAAATGTACAGTGTCTCTAGCTGTATGAGAGGTGGCATTATCATGCTGAAAAATCGAGATGTTGGCATTGTTACTGAACAGAAGAATGACGTGATGAGCATTTAAATTGTCATTAGTGACGACTGGTGATGAACGATAACCATGGGCAATGGGTGCCCAGACCATGCCAGAACCGCCACCCCCGAAACTGTTCTCCCACAGATGATTACGAACAGTTTGCCCACTGATTCGTTAATTATGAAGCCCAAGTGTGTTAGAAGCAGTAGCAGTGGCAGTTTGGAATCGATTGCTCAAATACGTGTTCATAAAATAGCGGTCTTCATCATGCGTTGTAACACGTGGACGTACACGACGTGGCAAGTCATTGGTGCTTTCTGTCTTTCGAAATCTTACGCGAAAATTTCGTTTCGCTCGACTAGAACTCCCAAGATGCCTTGCAACGTCTTCTGTCGACATGTCAGCATCAAGCATGCCAATCGCCTTTTTGCGTAAATTATTGGGTATTCTTGGTATACTAAACATGCAAAAATGTAAAAAATGAGTGGGTTTTTTTTACACATTTTAAAGCGTAATATATATGGACTTACAAGAAGATTTCTTATGACTACCAGATTCCCAGAAAAAAGACAAAAACCATGGGTCAAACGCAAGATGTTCATATAGCATGAGCTAAAACCCCAATAACCAACCTGACAAACTGTTCAAAACATCTAGACTGCCATGTGAAGCGTTATATCCATTTGACAACTGGCCAACATTGAGTCCATAGCAATGCCGAGACAGCACTGACCGACATGTATTCTATGTCCACAGATAATCAAGACGGCCAGCCCAGTGTTTCTTCACCTCATGTGTCTTGGAGCGATCATCATGTGCTGCCATGTAAGTTCCACTTCTCCCTATACTGTCCTATATAGACGTGTCATCGATGTCACGTCGTTGAGGAAACCTCGAGGTTACCATCGTACATACAAACTGGGATATTAGGATTGCACATTTAAAGAAATATGTAGATTATCATGTTACGTTTCGATATTGTGATTATTTAGCAAGGTTTGGATAACTGTAACTGAAGCTCGACTGTTGCACCGATATCGAATCGAGATAAATAACCACGATATAAAAAAAAAGTCATAACCCGATTTGTTTTAATCATGCAACCACTTTTAAGCCATCTTTTTATAACATGTTTAAGTCAAAAGCGGTATAGAAACTATTACTATTATTATATACAACCTGCTACCGAAAGTCCGATTATAGGTGCCTGAAAACATCTTGGGAATAGCATAGCCAGCCAAACAATTGACGATTCTCCCAATTGTAAATGAAATAATTTGATCATATTTCAAAGTTTGTTGTGTACCTTATTCTGTAAAAATAAACGCAATTTTATGTGTGATGTGAATTTCTACAACACTGGCTGTTCCTTTGCATAAAGCTACTTGCTGTTTCGTTCTAAAATGTTTAATTCAAAATGATGGCCATTTAGTCTGGCCGTCACAATGAGATTTTGGGTTGAACCTTGTTTTGAATAACATAGTTTTTTTTATTGGCGATTTTACATATCCAGACCATCCACATTTATAATCCGAATAATGCCACGCTGGCATCCTTGAGCAATTTGAGATATTTGCATAAATCCAAGATGGCCATCAAATTTCAATATTATTTCTTATATTTACACTTGCATGGTATATTTACGAATTTTCAAACTTTGTAAAGCGGTTATTGAGCACAACTAATTGTTTGGGAACTTTTATGATGTAAATGACATATTGACTCATTTGCATAAATCCAAGATGGCCGCCAAATTTCAATACCATTCCATATATTTGCACTTGTATGGCATTTTAACGAATTTTCAAACTTCGTAACGCGGTTATTGGGCACAGGTAATCGTTTGGATACTTTTATGATGTAAATGACATATTGACTCATTTGCATAATTCCAAGATGGCCAGCAAACACTTATTTCGAAATATATTTGTAAATGTAATACAACTTTACCGTGTTGCCCTTGACGTCATGTGGATATACCCTGACCGATTCTCTAACATTGTTCTCCGGATTGACTGCATGCACTTGCTAATGAGCTTTATTGCGTCTATAGGAACTTTGATGACAGAGACAGGATTGACAGAAGTACTAGGGTCAGTGTTTGGTGGAGTAGGGGAAATGTTAACAGGCAAGAAATTTCCCCAAAATGTCCGCGTGTTGTGGTTAGTTGTCGAAGAACTACTTAGGGATATCGTTCTGCAGCATCCATCAATGTCTTCTAACACAGACCTATTAGAAGAACTGGAACGTCGCAGTCTGTTGAGTAAGACAACAAAGCTCTGGGTTAACATGCTGATCAAGCCAGTCACCTGGAGTCAATGACAACATTGCCAAGGGCAGTGTTAGACCGTTTTATGGATGGTAAACATGTCAAGCGCCACATCCAGGGCGTATGGAATGGAATATGGAGTGATATGTTTATTGAAACAACGTTCATGCGATACGGACATGGGAAAAGTGGGATCATTGGAATAACGTTAAAACCACAGACCCTTAAGACATGGGCTCTCAGTCTCCATGCATGCAGTCAACTGGTTGGAGACATACTATACCAAAATGCACACAAGGAGGAGAGGAATGCAAGGATTGCGTCAGATAAACAAGACAGGCTGTGGCTTCGGAAAAAGCTGGAACTTTGTATTGTCCCACTCAATCCAGAAGGACACCCAACAAATGTTGTCAATATTGTGAGTGGGTGCATTGCGCCATCATCGGTGAATGTCCATGACGCACTAGAAATTGGCAGCCAGCCAATGAAAGAGTTTGAAAAACGTTGGCCTGCAGGGTTCCATAACCCAATTTCTAAGAAAGTTGAAACAATGTCAGTTACACAGAAACATGTGAAAGTTGGCGAGACCAATGACATTGACACGAACATCATATACCAGAGAATTATGGGCCTTCAAGCTAGTTCAAGGGAAGTAGATTTGGAGCGTGTGTTGTCATATGAGTTGGCACCTCTGGCGACATCAATGTTCATGGGTGCAGGAGATCTGCGAATAGCCACATCAAAGTCAACCTTGAAAAAACAGCTTCAAGTAGAAATCTCAGGACGGCATGCTACCGAGGATATTTCTTGCACTGTGATCGATGGATGTGCGTTACTGTGGATACCACACTGGCCAGCCAATGGCAAAGTTAGTGACTTTGTAGCGAGTTTCAAGAAACAAATGGGTACAATGTTGGACAAAGGCGATGTTTATCTCGTGTTTGAGGTATCGTGAATACAGTACAAAGTCTGTAGCATGACATACACGAACTGGAAAGGTAGCCAGTAGAGTGCATCAGCTGACTCTTAATACCGAACTTGTGTCACAAAATATTATCTGTACAGACCTCAGGAACGATGTAGAATTCCACAAGGCTCAAACACAGAACGACAGACTCGTGGTCACTGGGCAAGATGACACACCATTTGACATAAGTGACGGCGGTGTTGTGCACTTGCGACACGAAATGAAGACGTCTCACGAGGAAGCCGACACCATTGTTGTTCAGCAGTCCATTATGGCTGCCAAGGATAACACTGGCGTATCGGTCTTGTGTGATGACACAGACGTCTTTGTGTTACTACTGTACCACTACTTAGATCAAAAACTGACATATCTATTCCGGATAAATACTACCACCCCTCACACTTCAAGTGATCCAGAGAAAATTGGGGGTTAAGCTGCTCGGTTCTGAGATAACGGGTAGCGTCTATGACTACCCTAGTTTCGCACAAAATTTGAGCACTTTTTTTTACAGGTACCCCATACATGTTTCAAGCACAAGGCTACTTGACACATTGGTACTAGATGAAATAAAATTGCATATTTTTTTTACCAAGATCAAACTATTATTTTTTACAACCAACACACTCACATTTATAACCAATCACAGGATTTGTGGTGTTTGCTTCTCTATCAAAAGTTGGGTGCACCTCGAACTTTGACCCAGCCGGAAGTTATTTGCTTTAGTACTACCTGAACAACACTCAACTAATCTATGACTGTATTTAGCCCTGTAAGGTCCTCATGAAGAAATTATAAATAAAAAAATTCAATATATAGAAATAAGGCCCACAGAATGGAAATGTTACAAAACTAACATATTGCGAAGTAAGTATTTGCTGGCCATCTTGGATGTATGCAAATGAGTCAATATGTCATTTACATCATAAAAGTACCCAAACGATTACTGGTGCCAATAACCGCGTTACAAAATTAGAAAATCCTTAAATATGCCATACAAGTACAAATATATGGAATGGTATTGACATTTGGCAGCCATCTTGGATTTATGCAAATGAGTCAATATGTCATTTACATCATAAAACATCCGTCTTGCGCAGAACGTATTTCCTACTAACCTGCTAACACTCTTTCATATGCAGACTTAATTTCCTAGTAACCTGATAACACATAGCAATGCCTAAGTTATCATGCTAGCAACGGATGTGTTATCAGAGAGTAACAAAACACTTCGAATTATCATGTAGGGCTGATCGGGTTTACAGGAAGCATGGTTGCATGATATATTTCTATACCAGGCTGTCTTTTTAAAAAATTAATTAAACTTCTGTCATCAGAAACCAAAACCATGAAGAAATCTTGGTAAATATTTAAACAAAGCATTTTGAAGCAACAGAATATAATGTTTATCCTTCTAAGGGCTTTTTTTACATTATACAATTTATAAAAAATTTAAGTTATGAAATAGATATAGAAAATAAAATGGTCATAAGGTTTTTACCTTATGACCATTTTATTTTTTATATATATTTCATAACTTAATTAAAAAAGGAAATATGTAGTACTATCCACATGTGTGCTTAAAGGCTTCTTTTTACATGGGCAACTTATACATTTTAATTTTGAGGGTAACATGGTGCTAACCTATCTATGGGAGAGTACATATAAAATACCTCTTGCTGTTTAATAATAGGCAGGCATACTAACACTTAACTTCTGTACTGGTCCAGGACAGATTTGGTTGAACCTTAATTGGATAAAACCAGTAAACAAGTTAGAACAATTTATTTTAATGAAAACTGAAAAGAAGGGTTCAATATTTATCTGTCCAACAATAACATTAAAAAAAAAATAAAAAAAAAACCCCAACAACATATGAATATTATCTCTCCTAGTGTATCTACGAAATTGTTTTATTCTGTATGCATCCAGTATTAAAGTACACACGTGGTTTGAAGCAATCAATTGGTCCAATTAATAGAAATGCAGCACAAATGCTCAGGATACTCAAACGAATGTTGAAGATTTTTATCTTTAATATCATCGGCTATTGGACGTCAGACATATGGGCATTCTGACACTGTTTTCAGCGGAAACCCGCGAAGTTCCTAGTGACCACTTACAAAAAAATTACGAAACGCATAGCGATCTTACTGACATATTTAATAATTTGATTTGGCAGTAAACTTCATCAGTATCGGTAAACATTCCCCCCTAGTTTATCAGAAGGTCACTAAATTTCTACTAGGCCAGTTTGTCGCTGGAGTAAATAATTAAATATAGTTATTATTATTATTATTATTATTATTATTATTATTAATGGGAACATACGCTAGGTGTAGAGTAAATCGGAAAAGATCGCATATATTCGTGAAAACTATTTTCCGACTCTTCGCCCGATATCTCACGAAAGTTACCGAACTTCAATTTGAAGGGAAGTAACTCCAACAATCAATTGTTAGAAGAAAACATTTCGTGGCTAACAGGTCGTCAATAAAACTAAATTTGCGACGGTAAAACCACCGATATACGTCCGTAAATCGGAAAACACAGTAGATTTATTCCCTAAATGGCACCCAATAAGTGCTTGTGATAGTTTTGGAATGTTTTTGTGGAAATCGTTGTTATATTATAAAAAAGTTAGGGTCGGTCGGGTAACCGGAAACGAACAATATTTTATGATACGCTTAATTTGTTCAAATGAGACCGGCCTCGGTAACGTCGTGGTTAGGCCATCGGTCTACAGGCTGGTATGTACTGGGTTCGGATCCCAGTCGACACATGGGATTTTTAATTCGCAAAACTAACATTACACCCTTTTATTTATTTTTTTTAATTATATTTTTTGGACGGGGGGGTCAAATGCACTCAGAAATTATAAACTTTTTTTTACGCCCCTGTTCATTTGCAAAGCTCAGATTCCGGAACCGCGTTAACGTCTAATTTAATTTGAATATGGCAATTTTAATCTGTTTCCCACCTCATATATCATGTTTGCAAGGATTAAACATTGCGCACACAAGGCATGTATACTTTACTGAGAACAAATAGGAATGCTTTAGACAATTAATTTATAAAGTGTATAATCTAACAGTAGACAGCAGAGACAAAGTACAAAATGTTGTAATTGTGAAATTGGAAGATCCAAAACGGAGTATGCGCAAACCAGTCTGCTTGTGTCATGTCATTATACTACAAATCAAGCTTATATGCATCAATATAGGCCTTCGTCACCTTCAGCAGTGTATGGACTCGTATGGATGAATAATCTATGAATGCCATCTTAGTTAGTTCCAGTTTGTGTTAAATTATTAGAAAGGGTACTGCTGTTGTTACCATTATCAGTTCACTAAATACCCATACGTTAACATATTTTTAGCATAATATTTTGTATTACAATATTTTGCATTATTAAATAGACTACGTTTTAGACAATATATATCCACACATTGCAAATATTTATGATATGGCGTCCATCTTGAATCATACCACACGTGTGTTGTATTCTGCGATACATTCTTGCATTCACAGCAGCAAATAACGCCCTTCATAAGACTCGGATGCTGATTTTATAACAAATGGCTACGATTTTGTTTTCTGCCGTCGTGTTTTTTAAACTTTTTGACAAAACTAAATTTGCAACATAGATTTTTATAAATAAAATGTGTCCACATATATGTTAATATCAAAACAAATCCTATAAACATCGTTGGGATACCAGTTACATACTTTTATTTAGCAATTTTTCGCCATTTTCCCCCTACTATTTTGAACTATAAAACGTAATGTCTCAGATGACCAACGTATTTTATTGGATTCAGCATACCAAAACTAGGGTAAAAATATATGTTGGACGATATCCTAAAAATGTTTTCAAAAAGATATGCCCGTACATTTCTGGAAATTAGAAGCTGACTAGCACGTTTGAGTTTATGTGACACGCACCAAATGTTAATTCATCTTGTCATTTTTTACAAGTCAGGTGGACCCGATATCGGTAATTTTAAGAAATAAACAAAAATTACGTATAGTCCGTCCTATCCTCCTATAAAGATGTTGTTGGGTTTTTTTTGTGTTAATAATTTCATTTTCATTTTGGAAATTAAAAAAGTACAATTTTTGTGTCTATTTTGAAAAAAAAATAATAATAATAAAAAGTAAAATTAAAGGGACATTCCTGAGTTTGTTGCATTGTAAGATGTCTCCGACTAATAAAATATTTCTACAATTAAACTTACATATTAAATATAATTTCTTGTTTAGAATACCAGTGTCTGTATATTCAATGTGTTTCTGGTCGTTTTCATGTTTGTAAGAAGCCCACACTGGCTTTTGTCTTCAAATAATTTGGTACGTACGAAATAATATATTTTAGGAAATAAAATGAAATTTAACCTGGCACACCTATTATAACGATCGTAAACACGTTTAATATACAGCCAATAATATATTATGCAGGAAAATATATTTGATATGTAATTACAATCGTTAAAATGTCTCCGTTAATGATAACATGTTAAAAATTGCAGCAAACTCAAGAATGTCCCTTTAATGGTTTTATGGGTTTGTAAAGTGTTGTATATACTTGTAGTCTGTCTTACAGTAAACGCCTTTTTTCATACTATAGAATGTTACTACAAGTTACTTATTTCTGAGCCAATTGGTTTCTAAGTTGCATACAAAAATAATATTTTATGTTATTTCCAAAATACTTTTTCTTTTCTTTTTACGTCAAACCAAACTGAAATTATCTACATCGCCCCCG
>JAECMU010138663.1:0-12276 GCA_016106625.1 Dracogyra subfuscus
CTTCTGTCATAATGTGTCAATGTGTCCAGTCAAGCGTGACCTGTCACTAAATACACGTGCTACCGAATACAAGACTACAGCCAACCAACTACAAACCAACCGATAAATATTAGTAAGCTAATTTATAAAGATAGTAAATAATAAATTAAAGTATTAACTAATCCCTAATTAAACTAGTATTTATATTAAAATACCCCTGGTTACATATGTGTGGTCTTAACCATGTCTGACGTCATATAACCATAAATAAAATGTATTGAGTGCATTGTTAAATAAAACATTTCCTTCCCTCTACCGTGCAGGAAATCACCCAGCAGCAGCTGTGCACCCCGGCGGCGGTGGGTCTGATTGAGAAGTGCGTGCGCTTCCACGTGTTCTGTTCGGAGCGGCTGTGCGAGGAAGACATGATGGTGTTTGATGAGAAGATCAACAACGAGAACCTCACCAAATGTCTGCAGACACTCAAGGAGTTCTACCATGACCTGGCGCTCAAACACGAGGTCTTCTGTCCGACTGAGGCCGAGTTCCGCGCCTACATCGTGCTCATGAACCTCAATGAAGGAGACACACTCAGGTAGGCGACAGGGTTAGAAAACGTTTGTTAATATGTAAATGACATCCTAGCACTTTTTCCTTTCATCGCCAGCCAGTGCACCACAACTAGTACATCAAAGGCCGTGGTATGTGCTATGCTGTCTATGGGATGATGCATATAAAAAGATCCCTTGCTGCTAATCGAAAAAAATAGCCCATGAAATGGCGACATCAGGTTTCCTCGCTCAATATCTATGTGGTCCTTAACCATATAATGTGTCTGATATCATAATACTCTAAATAAAATGTGTTGAGTGCATCGTTAAATGAAAGATTACCTTCCTTTTTTCCCTTTATCATCCATTTCTTGACGTGGTGATGGACCTTGCATGTCTCAGTAACCCATAGAGCTATGCCAGAAGGAGTTTTGGCTTCTGTTAAACTGGTTTGGTCAGTGGGTAGTGACTGGACTGATAACGGTGAGATAACCCTAACAAAAACCTTGAGTGCTGAAATCAGAGGAATTTGACTTCAAGGTGCACTCTAGTAGACCACAAAAATACCATGCATACAGCGGTTGCAAAACGAAGTACTAGTGGGCGTTGGAACTGACAGAGTACGACTTGGGGGTTTATCGAGAGTTACAGACACTCTGTAAATGGGGGGTGCGGGGGTGGGGTGGGGGGTCTGTTACCACAGAATTGTGCAATGTACAAATGTAGTCCACTTGTAATGCATATATAGTTGGTGAAAATGTTGGCCCAAGAATAGAACAAGTATGACTCTGTGGTTTTCCATTTAAAAATAAAGTTATTTTCCATTTCATGTTTTTGTCAATTCTGTTTCACTTCCGTTTCAGACTACAGTATGTAATTAACAATTGAACTAACAACTAAGTTGTAACAAATTAAAGGGTCCGAAAATTGACTGGCATCAACATGCATCGCTTTTTGACATTAAATCAAAGTAAGCCTACATATTAGTCACATCAGAAGCAAAGGCTACAATTACAGTAACTACACAAAGCATGATTGTCCAACAATTAAGTACACTGCTGTATTCAACGGGGCTTAGGCTATACAAAATATAAACATTTATTTTATCATCTCTTTGACAGTCTAACTTTGTCTGCAGATCGAAGTATGCACAGTGGAAATAAAGTAAAATTGCAATGTTCAGCCAGCTGGGGTTTTTGCTGAACGTTTGCAAACATAACATTTTTTACTGGTGGTTCCCGAATTGTCATTCGGTTTAATGTGTAGCGTAAAAATATGTCTTTCAATACAAATGTTAGCGACAAACTGCTGGCTAAACCTTACTCCTGAAAAAAAACCTCTCCCATCCGTGCAGGCGCAACAGACTAAGCAGTAAACCAGCCCCAACTTGGCCCAAGTTCAGCCAGCAAACGTTTGGTTTACCCTGAAGCTTATAATCCAGTCTAGTGTTTGACAATACTACTGCTCAGAGGTCAGTCATCAGTTTTACAGCGTGTGGCAATAGTAAAATAGCATTAATTGTTTTAACTTCGTGGACAATCGTAATCCCGTTTCCAAATGTAAATTCTGTTTCACAATGGGAATTCCGTCCTGTTTTCCGCGATCGTGGAAAATCGATGGGTCTAAGTTACTGTGTGCTCATGAATCAAAACAAAATATATTATAAAAACAAAGGCAATTGGCAGTAATGGACGCTGTATTCGTGGGAAACTCAAAGTTTTCCTAAAGAAATTAACCCATAGAAGCCGACTCTATACATTTAGACAAGAACCAAGAAAACATGAACTGGAGTCTGAGCAACTGTGGCGAAAATAGATGTTGGAAATAAGGGTCATAAATGTTGCATATGATGCGCAACACCTTGTTTCGCAACCACTGGCATATACAGCTATTACGGCATCCTAGCACTTTCTGAAAATTCAGTTCTTACGGATGTATTATTATAATATTGTAAGAGTCGCATTTTGTTATGTTTACATTTATTTGTCTCGCATGTGATCTGTAAGAGTTGAATTGTGTTACAGTTAAATTTATTTGTGATAATTGAATTAATAATCTATCTCACTTGTGATCGTTACATAAAGAATTGCTGTCACATTGGCTAATGCTGAAAAAAAGCAGCAGCAAATATTCTATATGCACTTTTCCATCGGATGGAGTATATCAAAGGATGTGGTGGTATGTGCTATCCTGTCTGTGGGATGGTGCATATAAAAGATCCCTTGCTACTAATGGAAAAACGTAGCAGGTTTCCTCTCTATGACTGTGTCCAAATGACCATATGTTTGACATCCAACAGCCGATAATTAATAAATCAATGTGCTCTAATGGTGTCATTAAAAAAAAAAATTGTTTGGCTGGGTTGGAAAAAAACACATGACCATTGCAAACATATCATGAACAAAAAAGCACTTTAAGTCTAATAGATACACATGTTTGGTTGGTTGTTTGTTTTCTAGGCGACGACATACAATGTAGGTTAAAATATAATGCATCAAGTCATTATTACACCGATGCATTGAACACACATTTTTCGCTTAAATATTTTGCTGGCATTAATTTCAAGATTTACAGTAATTAAAAATGCTGTCATTGTTTTCAGAGAAATTCAGCAGCTGCGGCCAGAAATTCAGAACACCAAAGAGGTAAAGCTGGCCATCAAGGTATATAATGCACTCAACAGCAACAACTATGTGCGGTTCTTCCGTCTAGTCAAGGAGGCTTCGTATCTGAGTGCCTGCATCATGCACCGCTACTTCAACCAGGTTCGGCAGAAAGCACTGAATACAATCCTGAAGGCTTACGGTGGCAAGAACAGCAAGGTAGGCTGGTGAAAGGAGGAGAGAATCTTTAAAATGACAATCACCGATATATATATTTGTTACTTCACAGTCTACAGGGTTTCTTATTACGCGATTAGACGCACCGACTTATAGCATGTGTAGAATTGTACTGTAACAACACCTAAATCAGAATGACATTAGTCTTAGGAAAAAAACCCCTAAAAGTTATATATCCAGGGGGGAAATGCCCTGATACCTCTGGTCAAACCAATGTTCCATAATTGATACAGCAATGCAGTTATTTTTGTTTTGTTTTATTATTTTATGTTTTTAAAGCATGGATTGCATAGAATAGGTGGGTATATTTGATACCAAAATAAGCAGTATATTTAAATTAAAATCAGAGTGCACATCCTAGTTCATGTGTGATGGCATTTTGGCTCCAAATGCGGTTTAATGCAAAAATAAAGCCTGGCAAAAATCGATGTCATACTGAGGGAAATCATAATTTTTAAAAATTGACACACAAGGGTGAAAATTGATATGCACGCTGTCCAGAGACCAGAAATTTATTTTGTTTGGCCTTATACGACAAGTCGTGCCGAGTCCTACCTAAAAGAACATGTTCTGTTTCTCACGACAGATCGTAAGCTCTCAGCTGATAAAATCAGTTTAAAGTTCAATCGTTCAGTTTTGTTACCTCACAGGTTTTTTTTAAAGTTAACATGTCAAAACCATAAAAACTATTGTTATCCAAATGTGGTCAATCATTGTTTTGTTACATAATATCGGTAAATTGACTACCTTCATGGGTTTTTGTTTTTCAGTGGAAATTTGTATGCACTTACATTTTCCGCAAAAATATTTTTAAACTGACAAACATTGTTTGACGTCATAATCTCACAACGTAACAACTTCACACACACACACGATTTGAGTTGCTGTGACAAATTGCATGCGACTAGTCAGTACAGCAAATGGACTAATGATATCACTACTTTAGGAAGATCAGTGGATTATTCCCATTCATTTTCTTCCAATAACATAACATTCTTCTATATCATTTATCTGCTATCACAAAGAATCTAGATCAGTTAGAAATATATATTATTCATTTCTGTATTTATTTCTCGTAGTTTCCATTGCTAGACCTGATCCAAGTGCTGTATTTTTAATACTAAGCAAACTACATTTATTTGTTTTATATTATTTTCCCTCCATTGGATTTTACCACAAGAATTGATCCTCGAGCTATATTTTAAATTAATAGCTTGTTAAATTGGTTTGCTCTGTATTTTGTTCTCCCAATAGTTTCCACTGCAAGATCTGATCCGAATGCTGCATTTTGAGAGTAGTCAGGAAGCCCGTCATTTCTGTGAGTTTTATGGTCTCGACATCCAGGATGATGGTCTCGTGTTGGACCGGTCGTCTTTCATCATTCCGGAAACGACGTTCCTACCAATGAGATCGAGAAACTTAATCGAGTCGAAGAGGTTGTTACCAGTTGGAGAGGTAAACATTTCTTTCTTTTCATAAATGACACACTGGAAGATATAGTATTTGGTCAGATGTTGGGATGTTTGGACTGGTCAGTAAGAGAGTTGAAATATGCACCAAGGTTAGAGATCAGGATAAATGTTACTGAAAAGGGAACTGATTGGGGTTTTTCTTGTTCCAACCAGTGCACCACAACTGATCAGAGGCTGTGGTATGTGCTTTCCTGTCTCAGTGTCTGCGCTTAATTTTTATTTTGAGTTGCCATCCGGGCATGTGGTGACAGCACTTTCACTTGCCCGGGTCTATTTTCACTTGGCCAGGTCTATTTTCACTTGCCCGGTTCTTTTTTCACTTGCCCGGGTCTTTTTTCACTTGCCCGAATCTATTTTCACTTGCCAAATAATATTTTCTAAAAAAAAAAAAAAAAAAAAAAAAATTGGTCGCCAGGTGGGCAACCTTACTGGTTTTCAGTCGCCTGTCGTTGTTTTCAGTTACCATGGGCGATCGGGCGACCGTTAAGTTCGAACCCTGCTGTCTATGTGAATGTGCATTTAAAAGATGCCTTGCTGCTCGTGGAAAAATGTTGTGGGTTTCCTCTGACGTGTGTGCCCAATGGCAGGTTTTCACTCTTTACACTATATGTCAGAATTACCAAATGTTTGACATCCGATGATTAATTTAATCGGTGTGCTCTAGTGATGTTAAAACAAAATAAACTTTAAAATGTTCTTAGATTAATGAAACTATGGATGTTGATGAAACTATTTTTTTTATTTTTTTTTATTTTTTTTAATCCCGCTGCCCCCTTTCCTTTCTCTCCTTTGAACTCCATCTCATTTCTTCCTGATTTGGCAACTCCTATCTTTCAACTTATTTCGCTGTCCACCTCCACATCCCAGTCCTTGTCTCTCCAACCGCTACAGGTGCTTGTCTCGTGTGGCTATCTGTGCCACACACCTGCCATTTCCCATCAGCTTGAAACTATGGATGTTGATGAAACTATGGATATTGATGAAACTATGGATGTTGATGAAACTATGAATGTTGTTGAAACTATGGATGCTGAAGAAACTGGATGCTGATGAAACTATGGATGTTGATGAAACTATGGATGTTGATATCAAGCATGATTTATTGTTTTTTAATATACACAGGTGATGAATGGTGAAGCGTTTGGCCTATTCAATCCACCACCGCCTACATTCAGTTTTGACAGTGATGGAAAGTTTATTGTTACAGATGCACTGAAGGTTCAAGGTATGTAATTATAAAAACTGTGCAATTACTGGTTTACCCATATACTGTACAGGGTTCTTACGTGTCCTGGAAATTCTGGAATGTCCAGACATTCTGTGATTTTAGAATCCAGGTCTTCGATGTCCTGAAAAAAGCAATAAATTTGTTTGTCCTGGAAATTTAGGTAAAACATTTGATGGTTTATTTTTCCTCAACTTTACTTTTGTTGTTCTCATGAAATGTCTGCATTTAGACAACAATTTCTTCTAAAAACATTCATTGATTGAACATTTCATGTCCTGGAAAAATAAGAAAAAGTCCTGGAAAAGTCCTTGGAAATGTCCTTGAATTTCATGTTTTTACAAGTGTAAGAACCCTGCTGTATTACTGTATTGAAAAAGTATGCTTTTTGACCCTATATTTAAAAAAATAAAATTGTAATGTTTCATTAGGAATTATTATGTTTTTCCGATCAATGGATACATTTTTCTATTTTGTGGTACCTTTTTGGATGACACTATTAACGAATTGGGGTGTGATGTAGCCCATTGGTAAAGCATTAACTTGATGTGCTTTCGGTCTGGGATCGATCCCCGTCAGAGAGCCCATTGGGTCATTTCTCACTTCAACCAGTGCACCATGACTGGTATATATATAATAGGCTGAGGTATGTGTTATCCTGTCTGTGGGATGATGCATATAAAGGTCCTTGCTGCTAATTGAAAAGAGTAGCCCATGAAGTGCCGACAGTGGATTTCCTCTTTCTATATCTGTGACACTGTGTGTCCTTAACTATATGCCTGATGCCATATAACCATAAATAAAATGTCTTGAGTACGTTTTTAAATCAAACATTTCCTTCCTTCTATGATTTATAAATTTAAAAAAGTAGAGAAAAAACATTAATATTTTGTTGTGGTTCACACCCCTCCCCCATTGTGTCATAATTCTACAGCATTTTGTATCTTCCTCATGTTTACCTGCCTGTATAATCTGGCTAATTTCGGAAACGTGCGAGAGTGTAGGAGGGAGGGAGGGAGCGTGACTTAACTTTTTCAGTTCATCACAAAAAGTAATCACTGTCATGTGATGGAAAGAAAATTGAATTATACTTGTTTAGAAGAATATTTCAGCTATTCCTTTCACCGGAATAAATATAGTTTTTTTCTTGTTTGATTTAATATATACTGTAGATCCTGAAATTAATACATCCCTAAATTAATGCGAGTCACAGTGGTCAGACATTAATGCGACATGAAATTAATGCGAGTGGCCTCCCTTTGAAATAACGTTTTTCATCACAATGCTTTGAAAAATAAATAAATTAAAAATTCTAGTTCAAAATTGGTGTCTGCAATGAAAGAACAGTTCACACGATGGTATGCTAACATTGTTGCAGCAAACTTGAAGAAGAAAAACAAAGAAACGGTTGATCTCAGAATTAGCGTGTTGAAACCTATTCATGCGCGATGGATCGTGTCGCCTTTTGACAAGGTGGTCAAAGACAAAGCAATCATTACACATAGCTGGCAGCTTGCTGGTCTATTAGACAAGTAGACAATCTTGAACCGCTCCAGTTGTGTTTATACTTTTGTTTAGGACGAGATCGATGGGCTCCGTTACCCATAGTCATTGGTATTGGTATTTTAAATGTTGTTTATTTTGTTTTATTAAATGTATCAGTATTTTAAATTTTTATTGTTTTGTCTTAATACAGACAAAACTTAGAAATAAATGTGTCATATTATTAATGCGAATAGCAATGCCTCGCATTTTTCACATTAATATTATGATCACATTAATTTCAGGATCTACAGTATTATACTTTATGAATGTTAGATGCTAATCACTGTGTATTTTCAGTTTTAGGGACATCGTCAAGCCAGCCAGCTCAGACTTCCTATCCTAGTTCTACGCAAACAGCTTCAATCGTATCTGTTTCAGCAGTTGAACAAAAACATGGATTGCCTGTAGCTGATGAAGAATCGGCTTCCAAAGCAGAGACTGCTAAAGCCATTAAATCAGCGTTTTCAAATGAGGTGTGTTATGGAATAATTTAGAATTTTTAAAATTAATATAATTTTTAGTTTTCACTAAAGAATCTTAACTAATTAAGGCCATTAAAACGCCGTTTTCCAATGAGGTGTGTTACGGCTAATTTAGAAATTAAAAAATTAATATACTTTTTAGTTTAACTAAAGAATCTTAAAGGTAGAGTAAACTCCAACAAGAGCCTTATGTATTGGAAAGATACATACCCGGACCACCAACACATACTGACACTTTAACAAATGAAAAATGCATAATTTAAAAACTAATAAAAAAACCCATGATTATTCCTGCTAACAGGGTGCAGCCATTTTGTTTAGTTTTTGTGATGTCCAGTGGCAAAGTGACGTCAGCTCCGTCGAACCTCTCTATTATGCAAAGCTCTAATTTATGACAGGATTCATCAACCTGACTATAAATGACTTGATATTATAATAAACTATGTAACTAAATATATTTCAATTTGCATCAGTATAACGAAATGGAAAAAAATGCATATTATTAGGCCAGTCGGTAGGATATGTTCGAGCAAAAAGGACCACTCACGATACCCAGGTGATGATTTTCTTTTCTTTGGGACTACAGAATTACTTACAGTAATAAAGGGGGACGGCTGGTAAAGTCCATTATAATTTGAGGTTATCACACAATACCCTGTGATCATAATAAAAGAGGCCCATCTTTTTAGTGTCTCTAGACACAGTGTCTGGGGACCATCTAAATATACACCTGCCAATCAAGAACCACATGTTAAGGCCACAGAAAAAAATGACCAGTTAACTAAGAAAACACTCCGATTATTATTTCAGTAAGTGGGTTAATTTACACCATAATGCAGTTATTTCAATAATGACAATGCTTGAACTAATATTCCATGTGATAGCCTCGGGCAAATCTAATTTTGCCTAACCTGTTTTTGTTTTTTTTTTTTTTAAAAGAGAAAAAAACCTGTTTTTTGTTTGTGCGAAATTTTGTGCACCTCAAAAAGGAAATGGGTTACCTGTATTTATTTCTGCGTAGCCAATAAATGGGTCACACAGATTTTCAATTATCACAGACCTGATATAGTAACCACTTTTTAAATCCACTTTTTACATTTGTTCAGCATTTAGGTTGTTTAATTTTTCTTTTCATTATCCAGTCCATGACATACAAGTCATCATGGCTTTGCCATTTCAGGTTTTTTCTTATGCTTGTTACAACTAACAGTTTTGACAATTACATTGCAGATAATCAAACATGTAGCTAAAGACTTGTTCATAGAAGTGATAGATGAGTTTGTTGTGGACCTGTCTCGGAATCTGTTACAGGCTGCCTATGAGGATCGCCTTGCTACACAAACAATGTGCGAAGAGTTAATTGAAGAAACAACTAGTACACTTGTCAGGTAAACATTTTGTTTTGTCAACTTTGCCTGTCCTTAACAATGCATATTCCCCTAAGGATTGTAGTCTGGTTTATATAATACCCTCCCAGGCCTCCCCGCTTCCAGTTCTTTGTGCGATTCATTCAGGAAAAAAACCGGAAGTTATAGTCGCGTGACTGGAAGAGGAAAGGGTACACAGTTGAAAATATTTAGGTCATCCCATTGGCTATTGGAATATTTGAACCAGCCTACTATCCTTATGGGAATATGCATTGTTGAGGACAGATGAAGTATCTATAAAAGAGAACACACCTCAAGTTTTCTCCATTATTACACACCCGTTGGTGAGAACATATTCGTTATTTTTTATAACACATACTAATAACGCATATAATATATATTTTATCTGTATATAAATTTAATGATTTCCCTAGAAATTTGGCAAGACATGGTACACTAAACACTTTTGGGGTATTTTCACCATTTTCAGGGCACTTGTACTTCATTAAAATAGACCACAATTAATTGAAATAAACATTTGCTTTCAGCAATGATATGTTGGATTTTCTTGTAGTGATAGGTTGGGATCGCCCTTTATTCTATAACTTACCCATGATATCCATGTCATGAACCCAAATGATAATTTACTTAATTAAACTGGTTAATAATGGTATGCCAATTTACAAGGTCTTTCGACCTCATACAAATGTGTATAAAAATAATCATTGTGGTACATACATGTAACTGTAATAGTTTTAAATGTGTTTAAGTGCTGTTAAATAGATATACCTTTCCTTTGGTTTACTCTTTCAACATGTTTCCTAACTCTTTTCTGACCATGTGTTGAAATAATCATGTTGAACACCAAGTAAATAACTATGATAGTTTAGAATGTGTTAAAGTGCTGTTAAATTTTTGTCTTTTTTCCACCCTGTTTTTGGTTTGTTTTTTCAACATGTTTTCTATGTCTTTTATAGCATTCATTGAAATAATGATGTTGAACACCGATTAAGTAAAAATGAAAGTTTAAAATATGTTAATATATATATATTTTTTCCTTTTTTTGTTTGGTCTTTCAACATGTTTCCTAATCAGGTTAGACACCAACTAACCAAAATCATGATGGTTTAAAATCAGTGTTCCTGCCAGAAAGAAATTATTGGGTATGGCACTATGGAATTAAATGCAACCACAGTCAACAGGGGCTTCGGGGGGCCTTTCCCAGAAAGAAAATGGGTTAAGTTTAGGGGTTAGAGTTAAGAAAATCATACAATAATAATAAGAGTAATTAATTTTGTCAAAACGTTGACTTAAAAAATAAAATCTGCAAAAAACAATTTTGGTATGGTGCCATACCCGTTTTACCCTCTGGCAGAAACCCTGAAGATGTGTTAAAAGTGCTGTTAAATAGGGATTCCTTAAGTGTCGGCGGGCAGCATAGCCCAGTGGTACAGTGCCTGCCTGATGCACGGTCAGTCTAGGATCGATCCCCATCAGCTAACTGGGTTTTTTTCTCGACATAACCATATGTCCGACGCCGATATAACCGTATTTATAATGTGTTGAGTGCGTCGTTAAAAAAAAAAAAAAAAAAAAAAAAAAAAAAAAAAAAAAAAAAAATCCTTTAGTGTCCTTGCTTTTGTTTCAGTGAGGTGTGTCAGTGTGTGTGTGAAGAAGAAGCTGCCCGAAAAGAGGAGTACAAGCGACAGGAGCGACAGTTGTCCATGACTCGCGCCACCGCGTCCATTAGTGAAGAACTGACCCAGAGTGTCGTAGATCAGGAAGTGAGGAACATGGTCACATCGGAAGTCAGGTTAGTGTGAAATCAGTGAGGTTTTTACCTTGTACACAGTCGCATATTGGATAAGTTACTTTGACAATTATGTGTTATATGTGAACAATTAAAAGATCAAGAAACTTCAAATATTATCCCAGTAGAAGTCAGGTTAGTTTGAAATGAGAGTATGTCTATAGTGATTGTCACAGCTAATCTTATGCAAAAATTGGATCATTTACAGTGGTGCAAATAATTGGTCGTTTGGTCACAACTTTCAACCACATTTTAAAATAGTTACGTTAGTTTCGATGCTTTTTTTGAGAGGGTGTAGTTTTGTTGGGTTTTTTTTATCAATATGACAGAGTTTATAATATTTCTAAGATGGTTTGTTTTTATATGTCTATAAGTGTTATATTATGCCAGATAAAAATGTATATTGTATTACCTCCTCTTATTCCAACAGCTGAGGGCCAGTGATTTTTATGATTAGTTTGATAAATTTAGACACATTTTATTCAGCACTAACTTTGAATAACAATAAATGTGATTTAAAACTTTGTTTAAATTTTAACACAGTGACAGTGTTAAATGCTTTAAATTATTTATTTCTTCCTGTTTTAATACATTTGAAATATTTAATTTGTGTAATTTGTAGTCACAGCAATGTCTACGTTGTCTTTATTTTACAGGGAACTGCATGCGGCTGAGAAAAGAGAAAGAATTGAGAGTTGTACTCAGAGCATCTCTGACATGTGGATTGAACAGTGTGTAGCCGACATGGTGAATGAAGTCAGCTCAGAGGTGCATCAAGTAGATGTTGTTGAGGTCAGTATGCTGGAGAATGATTTTTTTTAACAAGACAAGTGGTTCAAACATGTCTTTATCTCATTGTGTATAATGGTGGCAGAATTTAGCTCTGTGGTAGAGCACTCGTCTGAGATGCAGTGTGTCGATTACTTTTCATGTACTTGGGAATTGTAGTCTTTTCTATGACAGCAGCAAATTCTTTCCCCTCTCCCTCTCTCTGTCCATCTCCCC
>JAECMU010138675.1:0-11763 GCA_016106625.1 Dracogyra subfuscus
TCTATTTACTGAGAAGTACAAGTTGTAAAGTTGTAAGTGTTAAAATTGGGTGATGATGGAGACCGCAGTAACCAAGGGTGGATGCAAAGGTGGGGATCAGGTGGGGACCTTAAAATTTCAAGTGGTCCTTCTTTTTTTTTCACAACTTGTTTACAAATTTGTTCATTTCTCGAATGTCATTCTTTTATTGAAATGACCTTTTTATGAGTTTGCCTATGCGTCCTCTTACCTCAGGTCCCATTCCTAACATATTTCTGGGGTTCATCCTTGGTAATCATTGGAAATCGCCCCTTGTCACCTCCTAAATTAGTACAAATAAATACATGTACCCTCAGTGTGTGGTAGTGTATAAATATCATGCTAGGTTAGCGCATGTAGCATCAAACCATTAATAAGTGATTGTGTAAAGTGGTTCCATGTTTTCATATGTAGATGAATGTTGTAAACGATGAAGTTTAATACTGGTAATTACAAATTCATATAGCTTAAGTTAAATCTATAATATGTTATATATGCAATTCAACAACTATAAAATGATTTCTTTAAAAACGTTTTAAAAATTCAGCTTTGGGGAATTCCCAATTGAGAAGTTTTTGCTTTTATTTTAGTACATATATTTTATTATGCAAAACAGTAATTAAAACCAACTAACAACTAGCTTAAAAATAGCCACTTTATGTTCATTATTACGTATTATGTATTTATTTATTTTCCTTGTAATCATAATTTCCAACGATTTTTAATGAAAAATAAATAATCCATGTAACTATAAACAGCTGGTTGGCGTGTTATAAATGAGTGAAAATACTATTTGAATAATTTAAAATATAATTGCCCCTATCGTCTGTTTTTAATAGATTGCAGTCAATTGATACATTTACAGTTCCTTTTTGAACAATCGATGCATTTCTAACAAAATAATTTCTCACAGATTGACCAATCAAAGCATTTGTAACAAACATTTATTGAAGTTTGAAATTAAAGTAAAATGTCTTAAAATTTAAAATTAATATTAAAGTCTAATAATAGCTTTATATTAGTTATGTTGGTTAAAAATGTTTTTGTTTTTTTATTTGCCAATAACTGTTTCAATGTTAGTTTTTGTTCATTTAGTGTTCAGTTAGTTTTGCTTGTTTAAACCACAGTTTTGTTACACATCAATTGCTTCTAGTTATATTTGCTTATTTATACTACTTAATACAGAACATATCTAGATCCTTTAGGTACATATTTGCATAGGCCTACTATAGCAAATTAGAAATGTTAAATTAGTTTATCTGTAATGTCTAACAGAACTATGTTGTATGGTTTTTTTGGTGGCTTCTAAATGTTTGAGCCTGTAAGCCAAAAATTTAATGTTAGCATTATTTAGTGTAAAAATGAAATTAAATTAAATTTAGGTTAACTACTTTACACAAATTTGGTTGCATGTAAACTATAACATCTTAACTAGTCATAGACCAAACCATAAAACACTGCTTTATTGTGAGAAAATAGAGCACAGGCAAATACTACATGTAGACTAAAAGCCTTGATATTGCCAGGAAACAAGCAGAAAATCTTATCATTGCATATTATTTTATTACTATTTTTTTTATGTCCATATGAAACTTGGGATGAGCAGATTACTTCACAAAAGAGATAAAATGCAAGTCATTGGTAGCTTTAAAAAAACAAATTTTATTATTCTTATTTAAAAAAAAAAAGAGTATTTTTTCACATACCATAACCCATGCTTATAAAACCTTTAGAGTCTAGACACAAATATCTAACGCAGTTTTTATTGTGTTGCCATGACAATAAAGTAGCAGATTCTATTAAGTCCTGAGTCTAGATTCTAAAGATTGTATAAGGATGGGGTCGAATTACAGTTTTGCATTGATTCCTCATTGTCAGACTAGCCCAGTGGTAAAGATTTTGCCTGATGTTTGGTTGGTCTAGGGTCAATCCCTGTCAGTGGATCTGTTGGGCTATTTCTCATTCCAGACAGTGCACCATGACTGGTATATTGTTTGCCGTGGTATGTGCTCTACTGTCCGTGGAATGGTGCATATAAAAGATAGCTTGCAACTAATGGAAAAATGTACTGGGGTTTTTTCCGCTAAGACTGTATGTCAAAATGAACAAATATTTAACATCCAATAGAGGATGATTAATAAATCGATGTTCTTTAGTGGTGTCATTAAACAAAACAAACTTTATCTCTGGTCCCATATCATGAGAAGTGTTTTGAACGTAAGCTATGTAAAACTTTGTTGTTGTAGGTCCAGGCAGGCCGCCCACCGGGAAGCAAGGAGGTCGACTATGATGACATGGGCAATGTGGTGTCATGTGTGAAACTATGTCCCGAGAAACTGCCAAACCACAGGTCAGACTTGTCTTGTTAGGTTTCAGAGTGGGTCTCACAGAATAGTTTATTTTTGTGATGCAGTTTAGACATCATGGGCAGCATTTACAAAACCTGTTTGTGTCTTACACGTGTGTAACTACATACATTTACAATGCTTAAACACCTGCATTTAAGCTAAACAGGCTTCGCAAATTCGGCCCCATGTCTTTGCCACACTCGCCTGGAAACGTTTTAGGAAAGCAGCAAATTGAACGCATATCAATAAAAAAATTTTTTAATTGAATCTTCATGTAATTGCTCACCTAGCACCATTTTACGAGAGTGATCTTCAGCTCGCCTTGATTTTTGTGAACACTGTTATGGATCATCGTAGTTAATTAAGATCAGAAGTTCAGTACTTTGGTAAAGAACCCTTCAGCACATCTATAGCTATCTGATATCTAACATGGTTTATTTTTGACACTTGATTGAGAGAAAAAATTTGACATACACATGAGAGATTTTTTTTTTTCACTTTTGATTAGTGACAAACAAAAACAAAAGAGAGCTGTTTAGGATTGGCAATAGAAGTGTTCTTTTATAAAATATTTCCAGCAAATTGCAGAATGTTAAGAATAATAAAGACTCACTGAAGATAAGTTTTGTTAGTAGTCTGGCACCCTATTTTGTAAGTATTTATAGTTTTTAGTGGATTTCATTCTGTATTTATGTAATTATTATTACAGAGTGAAGGTGAAATACCAGGTGATAGACCCATCTATTGAGGCAGCCAAGGTGAGGCTGGAGGCAATGAGGCATGGCAAGTACATTTCCACAAATACTCTACAATTATTGGGATCCAAGTCCAAGAAGGGAAGTGAATCATCTGATGCAGCTTCAACAGGTAAAATAAACTTAATGTTTCATGAAAAACAAAAGTGTCACTTTTACCATTCATAAGACACTGGTCCAGTGTTTCACTATTAAAAACATGGGTTCCAACATTTAACATTAAAATCCCATCTCTCCAGTTTTACCATTTGAAAACCATCTCTCCAGTTTTTAATCCTTGAAAACACTTCTCCCAAGTTTTACCATTGAAAACACATCTCTCAAGTTTTATCATTGAAAGCACATTTCTCCAGTTCTATCATTGAAAAAACATCTTTCAAGTTTTACCATTGAAAACACATCTTTCAAGTTTTACCATTGAAAACACATCTCTCATGTTTAATTATTCAAAAGAAATCTCTCCAGTTTTGTCATTAAAAACACATCTCCAAAGTTTTACCATTGAAAACACATTTCATAAGTTTTACCATTGAAAACACATTTCTTAAGTTTTACCATTGAAAATACCTTTAAAGTTTTACCATTGAAAACAAATTTCAAGTTTTACCATTGAAAACACATTTCTTAAGTTTTACCATTGAAAACACATCTCTCAAGTTTTACCATTCAAATCAAAATTCACAAGTATTATCATTAAAATTGTAGATTCCAAGTTTTACCACTAAAACATAGGTCCCAACTTTATCAATTTTAAAGTAGCTCAACCAGAAGGAGCTTTTACTGATGTTTGATTTATCATTTAAGATTAAAAATGTTGTATGGGATATTATTTCCCATGACCATGAATGGAAGTTATTAAAAAAAAATTCTGTCATGTTATTTTAAACTAGTTTTTACTTCAAGTTTATATCATTTCTGTAAATAACGTGTACTCTTAAAGACTGAATATGTTTAAGGTTACACACCACCATTAATTACTCCATGAAGTTCAATACAATTTCTGTCAGAATATATTCTGTAACAAATACAATACTGTCGAGAGGGTCATGTGACTACTAATTCTAGGGAATGCTCTCAACCGACAAGTACCATATAAAAAAAATCTACATAGGTTAATTCGAAATTGGTCAGTTAACAGCCCTTATGCCTGAGCACTGCATCGTGTTGATGTTATACAAGTGGCATTATACCACTTGCACAGTTACTATGTGTTCTTTTAATACTACAGAGGTCAACATACATGTAATCATAAAAGAAAGATTTAAAAAAGCATATCAGAATTTTGTAGTATTTTGTTATGAGGAACTTTTTCCTAAACTGGACTATATTAAGCTGCTATTACAAGTAACATAAGACAAATGGTGTTGTGTTGTCTTATAGGGACTGATCCTCGTTTTTAAACACTAAGGCATATTTTTCATTATTGAAGCCGTTTTATGGTCATTGAAATCAAACATTACTTATATTTTGTTTATATTATCCATTTCTGTACAACTGAAGTGATTTTTGTCATTTTAGTGTTTCTAATACCACAAAAAGCATTTTCATATTAAAAAAAACCAAGCATATGCATTTAAGAAGTAACAGTTATGGAGTCGAGGTTTAGTCTAGTTTAAAGGGTATTTCACCATTTTAATTGTCACAGACTCTTGTTCCACTCTGTTGTAACATTATCCAAAGGTGTTACAGGTTTGTAACTTAATCAAACTTATGTCCATTTTCATGGGTTGAAACTGAGGTCTGCACCTTTAAGCTTTAGAAGTTTACATGATTCTCCATCATATGCATAGACCGTGTATTATTCTGATGTGATATACAATTGTTTTGTTTCTTTTCATTTGCAGCAAGATCTACAAAGACCACAAAGTCATTCCAGCAGCCAACTATAACATCCTTACCACCACCAATGGTTAGTATGTCTCTAGTCCAAATGAATTACTTGAAGATATTTAACAAAAGGGTTTTAGAAGATCGTTTTATTATGTTCAGAAATAACTGTAAACTATAAATGGAAAATACAGTTTACCCTTTATAAAGAACATGTCATGTAACTTAATTTCCTACCATTTCTTGTTAATTAAATATTTTATATAATAATGTAATATTACATGGGGGAAATGTAATCCTCACATAATGGTTATGCATTGGAGTAATTAAATTTTTTTTAGAATAAAATAAATAAATTGATTTTATTTTATTACTTTTTGTTTTAATTTTAAATTTTTGTTTGTTAGATTGAGGCAATGGATATTGCTCCTGGTGTCATTGTGAAGGAGGGAAACAGAATGAAAAAAGGTCCAGGCAGAGTAAGTATACTTTGATAATGTGTGTGAGAGTTTGTGTGCAGGCCTGTATGTGTGCATGTATGTGTGCATGTGCATGCATGTTCATATATACATGCATGTATGCTAAGGAGGTAGTTACCAATGGAACTCAAGAATACTGGACTCACTGTTACAACTTACGTACCCTTGGAAACTGGACTTTTTCGAATAACACTGGATGAATGGCCGCCTTTGCACGTGGTTTGTGTATTTTGTGGTTTGGTGTTTCACAAAAGTATTTAAGGAGGTTGTCTGGCAAAATAATATAACAATAATAATAAGTTGAAACTGTTTGCAGAATTCTTTTTCTTTTTTTTCTTGTTTATCTTCAATACATTTCAAATATTCAGATATAGGTACTAACCCTGTGAAGTACTTACATTCAGACACTTAATGAAAAACCCCACATTACTTCAAGGTTATGATCAAGGCATCTTTCAAATTTTAACGACAAAGATTCTTCCATAATAAGGCAATATGTAAAAAAATAAAGAATACCAAACAAATTAATATTACGAGTATGTTTTTACAAACGAAAGCTCATAGTGTATGATCAAAAACACAAGAATTGTAATATAAATGGCCGCTTATGGGATCAAGTTGTATTCTGTGTTTACAATGCACATCAGTGAAGAAAACTTGAACAATTACTTCCCACATAAATAAGCAAAACATGGGAATGTAGAGAACTAAGACCACTGGTGTGTTCACCAGAATGATATCGTTTGGTGATCAATGGAACAAACACAAACAATAATATGGACGTATTCAAGGCTATAGCAAAGTATTCAAACAAATATGGAGTGGGACATAGCTCAGTGGTAGAGCGCTGGTTTGATGCATGGTGTTGTTCTGTCTGGGATGGTGCATATAAAAAATCCCTTGCTGCTAATTGAAAGAGTAACCCATGACGTGGTGATAGCATATTTCCTCTCTCAATATCTGTGTGGTTCATAACCATATGTCCAATGCCATATAACCATAAATAAAATGTGTTGAGTGCATTGTTAAATAAAACATTTCCTTCCTTCAAACAGTATTTTTAAAATTATGTGACTACTTTAATTATAAGATCTGACCACAAGTATTTTTTTGGTTTATGCGAGTATGTATTTAAAAAACAATGTGCACACTTTTTTTTGTATGAAACACAAACCAGAGTTGCACTATTGTTTGGAGGTCATGACATCTCTAAAGGTGTAACTCACATTATGGTTTTCAGATAAAATATCCCAGGGTTATCTTTTTCACCATGGTGTAATAAAATAATTTACTGTTGTATTATTAAAGAAATAATTGTCTAATATTTCAGTTAATATGAAACTATCTTAATAAGATTCTGCAAAATCAGTTTTTTAACAGTTACTATTATTTTATTTTTTTGCCAGCATGTCTCCTCAAATACAACTCAAAAAGATGTAGAAGATGAGCATAGTTGCTTCAGTGAAGAATTAAAAGCAGTATTTCACACTGAAGTGAGGAAAGCGTTAATGATGTTGAATATCGACAGACAATTTGACGAGTTAAAAACCGAACTCTGTGACTTGAGACAGGAAAACGAATACATGAAAAAGAAAATTGATCAACTAGAGAACAATAGCAGAAGGGAGAATCTGTTATTTTTTGGTATCCCGGAAAAGAAACCTGGTGCTTTTGAAACATGGGAAGACTGTGAGAATGTGGTTCGAAATATTCTCGTGGATAGACTTTCCATCGAGGAAGAGACAATCGGCATCGATCGAGCTCATAGGCTTAATACTCGATCAAGGCCTCGACCGATCCTGGTGAAATTTTCAAACTTCAAAGACAAAACTAGAGTCTTAGCGACGTTCAGGGACTGCGAAAAAGAACGGGGCTTCATGGACTTTCGCGTTTCCGAGGACTTCAGTGCTAGAGTTCGACAAGCAAGGAGGGGTTTGACTCCACTGCTAGTCAAGGCACGGAATAAAAGGAAACATGTCAACATGAAATACGACAAGCTGTTCATGGATGGCAGATTTTTCAGATACAATAGGAAAACGGGCTGTGTTGAACCCATGAAAAGCCAGGCTGATTCGGAGAAACCTGAAATACCCATCAGCAGTGGGTTGGCTTGTGGCGTATCTCAAAGACGAACATTACATTTACAGACGTGATGGAAATTAGTGTCACCTAAATCATTCAACATGATCTTTCCCCTGTAGCCTATACATTGTAGGTTTTAAGAGGATATTTCAATTATTTTTAGTCATTTACCAGTCCAAATGGAAGGGACTATAGGTTGCGTTTCCATTCTTTTGTCTTTCTGACCATCTGTCTCACGTATAGTTTTCCAGATTTTATTTTCCTGCAGTGCATCAAGATATTAAGCTGACATTTTGTATATAGCTTTTTCATGTACAGTTACTGATCATGTTTACCCATTTTTGACAATTACGTCCAGATGAAGTTAAATTTTCATGAGAATTTTTATTCAAGGGCCATAACTCTATCAAAAATGAATTTATCCATGTTTCACAGTTACGGCCCTTGAACTTAAAACATCTCAAACTCTATTGCTTTAACAGAACTCTCAGAATGCTTATTTATCTACTAATTATTTTACATTATTTTAATTCCAGTTTATGATTTATAAATGACATTTCTGGATCTGTAAGTGGAATTAACTACTTTAGATACAATTATGGAGTTAGAATTATTCTTATGGTTTTGGGTGTGTTTTTTATACTATTTTTTTTATACATGTATATATAAATTCCTGATGTTTAGCATTTATTTTTTAAATGACATTAAAGTAGTTATGTGCCAAGATTTTATACATTTTGCCTTCATTTCTAGGCCTATGGTTGGAATCAACAGGTATTTACATAATAGTTAGTTTAGGCCTAGAATTAAAATATTAATGCAGAATTAGTCTATATTTTTCACATGAAATATATTTGTTTAACACTTATGACATTCTTTTCATGTTGTTTTTTGTTTTGTTCTGCAGCATGTTCATCGTGTGGATATGCTTGATGAACATCAGAACAAGCTCCGCCCTGTGGGATCGAAGATTCAGACCTCCACCATCGACGTCGCAGATCTGCTTGACCGACACACACCCATACTGAGACCTCTTCAGGAAACGTCACCATTACCTCCAATAGTTCCACATCCACCCAGACAGTCAAGAGTATCGTGAACCTGGTCATTGTAAAACACTTTAAAACAAAATTGTGCCTAGCCTCCTTGTACAGGACTTTGTACATAGAATTGGTTTTTAAACATCTTACAGTGTTTATTTATTTATTTATCCAGTTTGCCAATTTCAGTTTTTTTATTTTCACACACATTTCTATGTTGAAAGTAAAAAATTAAAAAATCAAAAATCAAAAGGGGTATATCATGGTACAGTGAAATCTGTCTAAAACTGGATCGTGCTGGGGACATAATATTTATATGATGTAGACAGGATCCAGTGTTTATATGGTCGCGTTTTAGAATTTAGAAGGTTTGTTTACGGTTCAGTTTAGACAGGTTTCACTGTATATCTCCTAATGTTCACTTTTTGTGGATACAAGTGTTCATTCCATTGCTCCTTTCTGCCAAAATAATGAAGACAGCTTTATTAACCTGAAAGGGTGGTCATCAGTTCAAAAATACAAACAGTATTAATTAAACAGTCAGCTGTTTGTGAAAAGTTACATCCATATAAGACTCACTGATGTGAACAACATTTAAAAAAAAAAAAAAAAAAAAAAGGACCATCAAGACAGTATATGGAACAGGTCGTCAACCATTTTTTTTAAAGTACACCAAAAAGAAACATAGCATTGAACCATTAATATAATTTATCACATTTAATTTATTAAAATAATAATAATAATTTAATAATAATAAAAAATAATACAATTTAAATAATAATTATAAAAAAATCATTTTCACAGATGCTTCAAGAAGTAATTTTAAAATTTCTAAGAGAAAGTGAAAAATGTGTGATGTATTTGTATGGAAAATTACATCTAATGGAAAACCATAAGAGGTGTGCAAAATATTTTCAAAGGGTAGATGGTGTTCTTTAGGAGGTACTACAAGATTCCCTCCCCTGCACCCCTAGTGAAATCTGCAAAAAATTCAGTGCATTTGAATACATACAAAAATATAATGGACATATTTGTATGGAATATTGTTATCATCACTAATGTTTTTAAAGTACCATAAAGTACCATCATACCAAATAGAAGCATACAAAAAAAGTTTTTTATGTTTTCATAATCAAAATAAACCTGTTATTATAAAAGGAAAAAAGTTGTGTTTAATTACGGTTGAGGTTTGGTTCGGGATACATGTACTATTAAATTATTTTTGTTTATGTACTTTTTTTCTTGAGTAGCAACAAAATAAAATGTGAAGACTTTACCAGAACTTTTTTTTTTTTTTTTTAAATGGATAGTGTCTTAGTTTCTAAATATGTTTTGTCCATGAAACGTTTTTGTTTTTATAGCAACTAATTATACTATATCCTGCCATACTAAGTTTAATACTGTGATTCTTTTACTTTAAAAAAAATGGGTCACAGTAAGTTAACTGGATAATGCACTGACCTCTGATGATTACGCCTAAAAAACACCAATATGCATGTTTCCAATTTCCCAACCTACCCTAATTTTATGTAGTGACCCCAAAGTTTTTTGCAGTCAGCAAAATAGATTCGGAACACCTCTACCAATTAGTTTCTCATTTTTTTTTTTTTTTTTAAAAGAAGAAAAAAGTTACCTACCCTATTTTTTTTTCAATGATGAAACCTGAAACACACATGTATGTATATATATATTATTTTTTTTTGGCCTTATTATATCAAGCTTGATGATGCCACCATACATCCCAGATGTATTACAAACTCCAATCATTTTTCAGCTTAATAAAGAATGAAAATATATGCCAGACAAAATTCCATGGGAGGACAAATGGACAGACAGCGCTCTGACATAATTTTTAAATACTGATATGAAATTCTTATAGATGACCTGAGACTTGAAATTCATACGTATTCAAAATTTGATTTCAGATTTGGGAATTTTAGAGTTTTAATTAAAACTTGTGATCAAATTAATAAAGCATTCTGTGATCTAGGAACAAGACTGTAAATAATGTATAATACAATATAATTGAGAAGCTCTGAATTGGGCCACCCTGTGTATTGGCATCCAGTTATCTCTAAATATATTGTGGAAGGAGACCGATGCAAGCAAATATGTTTTCGACTATAGTCCTTCTCAGCTGCATGAACTTTGTAGATTTGTAAATAACTTCAATTTAATTTCAGATGTCAAAAGAAAAGTAAAAGTGTTTTCAAAATATAAAATAAACACTATTATTGTTTGCAATTTAAAAAAACAATCGATTGACAAATACATAAAATTACAGTAAATACCATAGTAACAAAACAATGTTCATTGCTGGGAAGGACTGTAGGTGGTTTTGGCTTTCATTCTGTCACTACAGTTTATTTAAAATTATTATTTACATTTTATTCACAATTTTCACAGTCATTCAGCATTATATTTCAATATACATTATATATTACACATGTCTGCCAACTTTAAAAAAGGCCAAATATTTATATACATCTACATACACATATTTATTATGTTGCATTATACTGATTACAGTTACACAGTGTATAGTTAGTTTATTTTATATACATAGGTTATCTTAATACTCTTCTTAATATTAATTGCCGTTTGACTTCATTCCTATTGCATTCAATTAATGTTAATATACTCTTAATTATAATGTAGAATATACAAATCTGACCTACGGTCAATCAGTGAATTATTATTCCTTTATGATTACAAACTTCCCATCATATGATTTACTCTATTCTGACGACAATATTGCTTAAAAACGTAATGTTATCCTTCAATAAACCTAAAAAAATTAGGCACACATTAAGTCAATACTACACTGTTTTATGTCTGTTCGGACTATAGGCAAGGGTAAGAATTGAAATTGGAGTGGTGGTATTAAGGTATGAATAAGTTCCACATATAATATATTATAAATACCTGTAAAAGAGAAATGTTCTGATGTTTGATTATAATATGGTCATGTTTTCTATTGTTATCACCCCATACATTATACTATACACATAAAGGGAAAATAAAATGACAATAAAAAAAGTATGATTTGTTGATGTGTATTTTATTTATTTATTGGTCATCGTCTGAGCATTATGCAGAAATATAACGCAACCTATTAACTTTTCATCTGAAAATGCTTAAGTATACAACAGGCTCTTCTCTTTGGAGGAGTTGCAGGACGCTCTACATAGAGCCCATGATACTTCAGTAGGAC
>JAECMU010138720.1:988-15476 GCA_016106625.1 Dracogyra subfuscus
CCCCAATTGCTAAAGGTCCACTTTTCTCTATAAAATTTAAATAACGTTACATTATCGTTGTTTTGAGGGGTTATTTTTATGTTGATTTTTATAATTTTAAATTCGCACCCACCCATCAGCAATTCGCACCGACACATTAAAAATCCTGCGTACGGGCCTGCTAACCTATTGTTATTAGCATTTAGATGCACAGTTTATTATTAGTGATGGGTGGTGGTGGTAGTAGTGGTGGTGGTAGTAATAGCAGTAGTTATAGTAGTGGTAGTAATAGCAGTAGTTATAGTAGTAGTAGTAGTAGTCGTCGTCAGGGGTGGAGAGGCACTTCCCTCCCCAGGACGAAAATGTAAAAAAAAAAATCCTACTCTATTTAAATAAAGGTAACAATATAGCTTGTGTCCAACACCCAGCCCCCAAGGTTGTATCCCCTCTCCAGATATCGTAAGACTTAGCAAAATGATTGTTTGTAAGGGTTTGTAACGTTTTGTATTGAGATACTTACTCGTCTGAACTTTATTGTTAATGAAAATGTTCACGAACTGTGAAGAAACATCTCACAAATTAACAACAAGCGAACGACAACAAATCGGATGTTGATTTTGCGAACCGTGCACGAGAAAACAAAGCGAACCAAAATTATAACGGTCACGTGGTATACCAACGGCTGTGACACTGAAATGGAAATATCCCCTCTAAAAATAGATTAGACCTAAGCTGCTCAACGGTTTTTTCTCAGATTGAGGCACATGGCTTTTTAAGAAATACAAAAAATGTATTTTGTGGTATTACAAAGACAAGGATTACTAGGATTACCAAAAAACACTTCAGGTGAATGGAAATGTATATTCTAAATAATAAACGGTAAGGAAAGTGAAATTTTATTTGTGAAAAAAATGGGTTTATTAGCGAAAAACAACGGCGTAATGGTTAACAACTAGCCGTTACTAGGGACTGTCCCTTTAAGTCTCTGTCGGAAACATTTTACAAAGTTAGTTTGTTTTGTTTGACGACAACACTAGAGCACATTGATTTATTGTGACTATTGGAAGTTAAATATTTGGTAATTCTGACGTAGTCTTAGAGAAGAAACCTGCTACATTTTTTTCCCATTAGTAGCAAGGGATCTTTTATGTGCACCGTCCCACAGATACGATATAGAACATACCACAGTTTTTGAAATACCAGTGCTCATATAATCCGTCCCACAGGGAACACTTTTTTTTCTTGCTATGGAATTTACTACAAGTTATTTGTTTCTGAGCTGGAGGCGAGACATAGCCCAGTGGTACAGCTCTCGCTCGATGCGTGGTTGTTCTGGGATTGATCCCCGTCGGTGGGCCCCATTGGGCTATTTCTTGTCACAGTCAGTGCACCACGACTGGTATATCAAAGGCCGTGGTATGTGCTATCCTGTCTGTGGGATGGTGCATATAAAAGATCCCTTGCTGCTAAGCGGAAAGAGTAGCCCATGAAGTGGCGACAGCGGGTTTCTTCTCTCAATCTCTGTGTGGTCCTCAACCATATGTCTGACGCCATATAACCATAATTAAAATGTGTTGAGTGCATCGTTAAATAAAACATTTCTTTCTTTGTTTCTTGTTTCTGAGCTAATCGTTTTCTAAACTAGCCTCAGAAATAGATGGGTGTTTTTTTTCAAAAGACTTTTACTTTTCTTCTTATGTCAAACAAAAGTGAAATTATTTACACCAAGTAAAATGTTGTACGAGGATTGGACGAACTAGAGATACGACTAAGCTGCCTCACACTCCTGGCAGTGTGTCACGGTACACACCTAAGTGAATAAGCATCTGATGCCTCCTTCAGGTACTGAGCATGTTCCTTTGCTATGTGTTTCAGTCTGGCGTGCAGGTGACGGAATTTCTCATCAAACTTGATCTTCTCAATGCGATAGTGATCAAGCTCCTGACGAAATTTCATGTTCTTTGCCAGCTGGGTGTTAAACTGCATCATTTTCTGAAGAAAAAAATAAATAAAATAATGATGACAACAATATTTACAGATCTTGAATAAAAAAAATGTTTTAAGCATTTAGAACAGGTCATCAACTTTTGTTTTCTTTCAACGACGATTCATTTGCTGTAGGTGTTATATAGGTCACATATGCAGTTCTGGGCCCCATTCTACGAAGCAGTCTTTGAAACCAAGATCATCTAAAGTGCATAAGGTAGCTATGCACTTAAGGTGATCTTTTTTTTTTTTTCTTTTTTTTTTCCCCCACTGCCCCCTTTTCTTTCTCTCCTTTGAATTCCATCTCATTTCTTCCCGATCTGACAACTCCTTATCTTTCAACTTCTTTCGCTGTCCACCTCCACATCACAGTCCTTGTCTCTCCAACCGCTACAGGTGCTTGTCTCTTGTGGCTATCTGTGCCACACACCTGCCATTCCCCATCAGCTTTTAGCTGTTGGCTTAGTCTGACTACTTCGGGGAGTGTTCAGTAGTTACTTCTGGCATTGTTAAGAGGCACTTGTAACCACCTACTATGCACTCCTACTATCGGCGGTCGTTAGTTAGTGCTGTGGGTCAGACCAGCTTTATTAGCGGCAGAGGACGAGGATGCCAGGTGGGTGCCGGGAAATACACAGAGACTGCACCCGTGGAGGAAGTTGAGACAGGTAGGCGATGGTGTGGCCAGCTCAGAAGACAAGAGTTGGAGGAAACTAACAGAAAGGGTCGAAACAGATAGAATCGTGGGAGAAATTGGAAAGTTTTTTATATTAAGATAATGAGAATGATAGGCAGAGGGTGATAGATGAGAAAGATGAATGAATGTGTGAGCCAGCTTTGATGGGATTTGAACCACTGTCGTCAGCTTGATTGTCCAGCAGCTTATCCACTAGACCACGGAGCTCACTACTTAAGGTGATCTTAGAGTTAAGAGTTGAGTGATGTAAATTAAGATCAATTATGGGTAATAAATAGGATATTAACTCAATACCATTTCGTATCATGTTCACTAGAGCTTGTGACAAGTGAATTGTTTTTTTAATTTTTACATAAACATGCCACGCAATCAATCTTAATTTATATCGCTAAACTCAAGGCTGATGTCGAAGTGTTTATGTCCCACTTGGCGTTCTATTGGGATGCATATATCACTTTGATATGTACCACATGGGTAATAATTCTAAATACTTTTGTTATCATGGTTATATTTTAACACTGCATCATTTGTTTACATTTTAGGTCAACATTATTGATCATCAGGTCCATAAAACCTGGCTGGTTTTAACAGGATTCTGATTTGTTCAGGGTCCTGTTTAGACAGGTTTCACGGTGTATGTAGTACATTTCAAAAAATATATATTTTCCACATACACAACATAACAAACACTTTATTGTGGTCCATTAATCCATTTGTTACAAAATGCAGCAATAATTTGCTTTTTATATCATTTCCCTTTACAGTTGATGGTATAGGACACTTGCTTAGTTCAGGGTACCCACAGAATTTTCAAATTAAAATTCCCTGTATTTTCCCTGAATTTTTCCTGTTGTAAAAGATGTTTCCCTGTCCGATATCCATGATTCTTTATTGTATACAACAGCCTCCTGCCACCCCCAATAGCCGTGCCTTCACATCCAAATACCATAATCAACATATTGTGACAATATAAATATGTGTGTGTGTGTGTGTGTACATTTCAACTCATTAATTTTTATTTTTCCTGTGTTCCAGTTACATGTACATACTGTTAATATTGTCTAGCCATACAAACTACAAAATTAAGTTTCATTGTGGTTCTTGGGGAAAACATTAGGCATTATGCTGTATTATAAGTACATATAAAAGCTACATGCTGAATATAAAGATTCTGGTTTACAAATATAACAATACTTGTATATAGATTCTGGTATATCCTTGATGGAACTTCCAGGAACAATTTGATATAGTGACCAGATGATTTCTCAATAAAAATAAATCTATGATAGTTTTTGAAATGTACACTAGAAATCACCAGTAGCTATCATTCAATACCATCATAAAAAAGACAAAGGAATCTAAAACACCACTATCTTAGGTTTATTACATTTGTACCTGATGTGGTATACATATCCATGCATACACAACAAAATTCACTGATATTTTTCCAGATTCCATTACACCCAAATAAAATTCCCTGTATTTTCCCTGAATCAGACCAAATGCAGGGAATTTTTTTTAACCATTTCACCTGTTTTCCCTGTTATCCCTGTCCCGTGGGTACCCTGTTAGTTGCAACTGGAAAACAAACATTCAGTGAACCAAGGGAAATCTATTAAATATTTCATATCGCACCCCAGGCGAGTCCCCTATAACCGAGTCACATTCCTTAAAGTTGCTATGTCTGGAATATTTTTATTATTTAAGCATTTAGAACAGTTACTCCAGTCACATTTGGTGCATATAACACACCACACTCAGCTTTGGATTCGCTATGCTGGCGTTTCCAAGTTAAAAATAAACCCGGTATTTTGAAAGTGGGACACTTTTGTCGGGCCGACAATGGGCTAAAAATAGCACGGATTGGCTAGTGTTGCATTACAAAAAACTAGCAGTCAATTATAGCAGACACTCATGTCGACATTCTAAACATCGGACCACACCACAACACACATTATAAAAAGACGTATGAGTCCGGTGTTTAGAACGTCGCCATGCGTGTCTGCTGAAATTTACAGATAACATGCGTTCGGTATTACAAAATAGCGAGCATTGTTCGAACTGGCTAGTAAGCATTTGTCGACATGCGTTAATGACGACAACTCGTGAGTGAATTAAAAGTGCAATTATGCTTGTATTTGAACTTAGAACTTGATTGTATACGATTGAATCCAGACATAGCAGCTTTAAGACCAGAGCTCTAGTGCTGAGTACTTCATGCCATGCCATACCTCTTGCAAATTCTTCTCTAGGATTTGCATTCTTTTCGCCAGCAATGCCGTCATTTCCGGACCAGGTTTTACGCCATTCTCCTTTTCTGTTCTCTTGATCAGCTTTTCTGCTTGATTTATCTGAAAATATCAAGTGTTTATATCTAATCTGTATGCACTTTTAAAATTTAATAACATCATAGTCACAAGACAGAAACAATCTATTAATGGTATATAAAAGCATCTTTAGTGTAGATAAATGAATGAATGAATGTTTAGCAACATCCCAGCACGAAAAATACATCGGTTATTGGGTTTAGTGTAGATAAAGCCCAATTCAGGAACATATTAGGGCCATACCAATTATTATTTTTAATAATCAGGACACAGCAGGCATGTGTGGACAAATTTTACTAGTGTGGGGTGTCTACACTACGACAAAGAAATTTTATAGATGGGGTTGAGAAAGGCTCACCTAAAAAACGTATTGAAAAAAAATAAAGAGGAAAAATATGCTTGAGTGGAGGTTGGTGGGGTTTTTCGATCCCCCAAATTAACATTCCCTGGGGGAGAGGGAGGACTAGACAATGCTCCTCAAGAAATATACTTAAATTGCTTGAGCTTAAAACATGCAGGATCCTCCTTTAAATATAATTAGGATCATGACAAATTTTATGCAGAACTAGAGTAGTCAAATACACTTCCCATTATATCTAAAACTAGCAGCTAAACTTTATGATTTACATTAAGGGTGATGGTTGTAGGATTTATAGCCATAATATATTAAAATTCTATATGTAGCAGTTTTAAAAGGAGACTAAACTCCATCAAGAGCCTTATGTGTTGGAAAAATTAATACCTGGATGACCAACACATACTGACACTTTAAGAAATGAAAAACATTTTAGAGTTAATAAAAAAACGTGATTCTTCCTGCTACTGGTGGCAGTCATTTTGTTTTGTTTTCATGGTGTCCGGTACTATAGCTTGGGGCGAAGTGATGTCAGCTCCGACCAACTCGTGTATTCAAAGCGTAGACAAAAGCAGTAATTTGTGACGAGGCGCTTCCATTTATTCAACTAGACTTGTCAAATAACATAAATGACTTGATAATATAATTAACTATTTAACTAAATATATTTTTAATTTGCATTAACAGAACTGAATGGAGTTATATAGTATTTTTCTCTTTGAAAAAAACCTCTTGTGAGATAATTTTCATTGTCATTCGCTTAAGCTTGTGACAACTGAAAATGATTTCACTTGGGACATAAATGTCATACGAAATGGAAGCTATAGGCCTATTGGTAGAGTATGTTAGTGCAAAAATGACCACTCATGATTCCCAAGTGATAATTTTCTTTTCTTTGGCACTACATAATTGGTCAGTTTTGTTATTTTAGATGGAAAAATCTACTTAAGTGTTTTACAGAATTATTTACAGTAATAAAGCTGGACGGCTAATAACATCCATTAACATTGTAGAGGTGGCAGGTTATCCCACAATATCTGGTGATCTTAAAAAAGACCAATTAACTAAGAAAACCACTCCGATTATCATGTCAGTATGTGGGTTAATGTATGGATGAAACATAATACAGCTATTTTGACAGTGTTGGTTTATTTTGTGTTAAAAAATAATATATACTTATTGCTGGCTTACTGGGATGGATATTATTACAGAACATTTCAATACATCCACAAAAATCAGGTATGTTTTGTTTCTTCAGTTCTAAGACTAATTCCTCACATGACACGTTAAGTATTACATAATCACTGGCTTGCTGGGATGGTACAAAATGCACCCGTAACAAATAATACAGGGTTTTATTTCTGAAATTTGACTTGACTCCCATGGCTTTCAACTTGGGAATTTTTGCATCGCTTTACAAAATAATTGGGAATTTTGTGTTCCCTTTCAAAATCTTGTTAAAAGCCACAAAAATATTGATTGTTGTTTATTCTTATCGAAAGCGATCAATGATTTAATAAAAAGCAATAGAAAAAAGCTTCAAGAATATTAAAAGGAAACAAATTCAAATTGGGAAGTTTTAGCATTCATATTGGGATTTTTCTAAACTCCAAATTGGGGGAAAAAACCGACATAGCCTTGGGGAATGGTGCCGATATTTGGAGCCTAGCAACATAGGTAATAAAACCCTGTAATAACCATCACATTTAACCGTTTTATTAATTAACTAAAAGAGTATACTTGTTAATATTAAGCTATAATGTGCATTATATATAGCTGAATATGAACACCCAACCAAAAGCCTTGCTTTAGCATTCCTTTAATTACATACGTTACTATGACATAGATTTTTTGGTCTGCACCTTTTATCCCATTTAAGTATTTTTGGAACATGTTTTATATACCTTTTCATCGAGGTAGGCTATTTTCTTACTTTCCATTTCAGACTCATTGTTAATATCATTCATTATCTCTATGAGCGATGTAATCTTTTCTTTGCTGATATGGTCTTTGAGCTTGTTCGGTTTGCTAAAGACAACATCCAGATTTCTTGCCAGCAATTTACTTTCATTTAGCAGCTGTTCAATTTCAGTTCTGCAACAAGAATGTTTCAAATATCTGCAATTGAAATTTTCACGCAACATACAGTAAAAGAAATTATAACAATGTATTTGACAAATATTACAGATTATACTATTCACAAAAAACACATCTTTTTTATTTTTTTTTATTTTTTTTTTTATTTCAAAGCTTTAAGAAATATGCTGGATTAAAATTATTTTGAACAAAATCTCTCTTAATTTGTATATTGTTAAGATATTGGATTTTTACGTTTTGATGTAAATCATTCTCAGTTTGAAAATGGACACCTCCAATCATCCCTCCTAACTGCCTCTTTGAAATAATCCTAAATCTTCTGGGCCATACCGGCCTTGGTGTTGTCGTGGTTAGGCCATCGGTCAATAGGCTGGTAGGTACTGGGTTCGGATCCCAGTCGAGGCATGGGATTTTTAATTCAGATACCGACTACAAACCCTGAGTGAGTGCTCCGCAAAGGCTCAACTCAATGGGTAGGTGTAAACCACTTGCACCGACCAGTGATCCATAACTGGTTCAACAAAGGCCATGGTTTGTGCTATCCTTCCTGTGGGAAGCACAAATAAAAGATCCTTTGCTGCTAATCGGAAAGAGTAGCTCATGAAGTGGCGACAGCGGGTTTCTTCTCAAAATCTGTGTGGTCCTTAACCATATGTCTGATGCCATATAACCATCAATAAAATGTGTTGAGTACATAGTTAAATAAAACATTTCTTTCTTTCTTCTTTTTTCTGGGACCTATAATTGCACTTTTTGCACTTTTCAGATCATACTTGTTACTGTGACAACAGAGGTTTATAAAATACTCATTTCATTAGGGATGAGAGGAAAAAGAGGAAACATTTTGTTTTCAAAATCTTAATTAGCAATATTTCTAGTCAATTGAAAATTGATTAGCAACTACTGTTTAATGTTTTAAAATTGTGTACCAATTTCTGAAACTTGTGTAACAAATAGCAATGTGATACTGAACAAAATGTTCCCTTGTTTTGGGGGTAAAAATGCCGTTTAAGTAAATAAAAGTGCCTGCTGGAAAAAAACCTACCGGGTACATGTATTTTGCTATACCATTTCTTAGTTTACTACCCCCACCCCCAGGCAATTTTAAGCTGAGTATGACCTTTGTGCTTAAAACCTAAAAGTGAGTTTATTTACTAATGTGTTCGAATTTACATGCAGGTTAACAGTACAAAATTTACCATGCAATTTTGATGTGAAAAACAAGAAATTATGTGTTTTAAAAATAACGCTTGCTTTTGCTTTATGAGGCATTTGCTAATTTGATCTTCATAGCTCCGTCTCTTTTCATCGACAATACGGAGCTGTCGTCGCACTTTGTGATATTCCTGATCTATAGCACCTTCAGCGTCCTCATCTTCATCCTCCTGATGACTGAATACTTCACTACAGGTTACCTCCATTTCCCAGCTGTGTACGAGTGAAACCGTAACTATAATGAAAATATACATGGCAAATTTATTTCTATTCTTAAAGGCACGAACCACTAATTATTTTTTAAAACAGTGTAAAAATCAGAATGTTCTTTCGTGCAATTTTCTATGGCTATTGCAGTCTCCACATGTGTCTACTTGTCATACTTATAATTATACACACTGCTACACTTACTTTGTAGTGGGAGTGGTGGGTGGTAACAAAATTCTAAAAAGGGCAATTTGCGATTGTCGCAGGCAAATGAGCTGAGCTAGTTCTCAAAGGGAACAAAATGTACAGTGGGGTTGGGGTTCCAGAAGATTTGAAAAAGAAAATGATGCTCAGATGTTTTTTGTGGGCAATCTAGTTTTGTATATTAGGGATGATGTTTTTAAAAATCATTAACAAGGGCACTTCAAATGGATGTAAGTTAACAGGACCTATCTGTGATCCCACTGGATCCGACAATGCGCGTTCATGACATTAACCATTCCAAACAACACAGACTATGCATAGGTAACAAAATAAAATAACATCTCTATACAAAACACAGAAAGAAAAAAACTGGACACCCCAAGCCCTATCACAAACACAGAGCCAATGGCTGGAACCAGTTTGCAAGGCTTTAGATCTCACTAATTTGGGCACTATGTGGACTTTTTTTTCTAAGTACAGGAAGGTTATTTTAGATCAATACTATCATTATAACAGCTACTGGAGAGTTGTCAATATTCAGAACTGCATTTCTAGCTGTTTTAATGAAAATAAACTTAATATTTCAGTGGTTTTGAGGTGAGATATTTTTAGGTCAGTATGTTTATACTTAATTTGGGCATGATTATTTTGGGCATCTGTATTTTGGGCACAATGTTAATCGCCTCGACTTTAATGCAATCTAAAACCCTGAGTTTGTGATTAGGGTGTTCAGTTTCTTGCAGGGTTTCTCCAGAGGGTAAAACGGGTATGGCGTCATACTCAAAACATTTTGCTGATTTTTTTTATATTTTAAAGTTTACCTTTTGACCAAATTAATTACTCTTATTTTTAAAAACACACCTGCGTCTGAGAAGTAACTGCTATGGAGTCGACTTGTAGTCTATTTTTAGAGAGTATTTCACCATTTCAGAGTCACAGACTATAATATTTACCTCAATTGTAATTTTATCCAAATGGGTTACAGTTTTGTTGATTTGGCATACTAAGAAAAACTAAAGTCCAAACCAAAATGTTAACAACTGCAATAAACTGCTCTCCTACCTTTATTTTTTTGTTACAGTTTATCCACATTGTGTCCAGACAGAAATCTTGCAAAACAAAAAAACAAAAAACAAAAACATCGCTGAGATCGCATAGGGGAAAAAGCATGTAATTTTGTGCTGGCTGCCATTTTGACTTTTTATGGAATATTCTCCAAGAGGGTTGAAAGGATATGACTTAATCTAACAACGTCATAACATGTTACTAGTATGATATAAAAACAAACGTGATGAGGTCATATATATATATTTTTTTTAAATATACTATTAGTGATTATTGATTTTATATTAATTATGTCACATACTTTGGGGGCATTCACCCCTCTTGAAAAGTATTCTACAAAAAAAAAAATAATAATAATAATAAAAAAAATAATAATAATAAAAAAATGGCAGACGGCAGAAAACTGCATGTATTTTGCCTATCTCAGCAAAAGTCGATACCACAGGTATCCCCAAACAACAACGTCAGATATGTTATAATAACGCTATATTACTATAGTACTTGTATTACGGGTTTCTGTTTGGGGGTACCTGTGGTCGATACTGGCGACATCGTGTCAGTCTCATGTGGAATCTGTGTCACTCAGCCTCACTGTAATGGTTTTTTCACAACTTATGTTTGTACCAAATTTAGGGGAAATGTAACTGTAATTAAAGGTCGAAAATTAATTTATTATAGTTGTTAATAATTTGGTTCAGACTTTGGTGTTAATTGTCACGGGTTGAAACTATAGGGTCTGTCCCTTTAAATTATCAAAATAGTTGGGTTTATTCCGATCAATTCCAACGTTGTCATTTATGGTCTATCATGTAACTATTCTTACATCAAATGTATATATATATATATTAAAATAACATTTATTACTATCATTATTGCTGTTAACCAAAAACAAAAATAAATAATCAGAACCCAATATTTTAAAACGTAAATAAAGCACTTACCTTGATCGACGCCTTTTACGAAAATATTCGTGACGTCATATCCTTACGTCATCGCTGTCGGTAACAGTTTGGGATTTGGAAGATCTTAGCTAATAATATTATCATAATTATGGTAAGACCAAAAAGAAAACAAAACAGAATAATCCAGTAAGAGGGGTTCTGTGTAGCCTACACTTTTAGAATTACTATTCAGGTTTTTCATAGAAGGTTAAACAAATCGAAGGTAGACTTTCCGGAAGATGGCGATAACTTTTTTTCCCCGTCCCATCCTACAAAAATATTGGGTTTTTTTGTAAATAATTCAGTTTGGTTTGACGTAAGAAGAAAATTAAAAGTGTTTTTGACACACACACACACACACACACACACCCCAAAAAAAAAAAAAAAAAAAAAAAAAAAAAAAAAAACACCACCCACAAAACACAACAACAACAATTTTTATGTTAAGTTTAGAAAAAATCGGCTCAGAAATAAATAACTTTTAGATGGTGGCCTATTTCCTGTCAAATATAACGATTTTACCTATCTGTCGTAAATAGGTTTATTTTGGTATGATATGTTACCTCTTGTTTCTAATATTGTACACAACATGCTTGGACAAGATGGTAAATAACAACAACACCAACAACCCAAAACGAGTAAGAGTGGACATAAGTTTGAAAATAAATTTAGCATCAAGGCCTAAATCAAGATTATAAAAAAGAAGTTTGTTTTACCAGCTCCAAGTACAAACTTGCACTGCACCCAGAGAATGGCTGAACAAAAGAATATCGGCCTACCCTACCCAACCCCCCAAAAAAACCTGCTGCTGGTAATGTACTTGGTGACACTGAAAAGGAGGATAAACAACAACGGGAGGCACCACAGCAGCAATGAGGTCTAATTAACGAGCTACATGTACTCTCAATCTAATAAACTCCAAAACTATATTAGATCGGTATCCTTTTTCTTTTCTTTTGGCCGACCGTTCAAAAATTGCGCCACAATTCCTTCATACTGAAATACGCACCTTTTCTCTTTGGCATAATTAATGCTCCATTCAAAATTCCATAGCCCCACCACCACCAACCCCGCCAACTACTGATCTTGATCGGACTGTTGATGCTCCCTTGCATCTGCCAGTGCAGGCAGTTCCTCCTACATCCCCCCTCCAACTTTCTGTCTTGGCCCATGACAGGCGTGCACTACAACAGCTTGTTCTGAATGTGCACGATAAACCCTATGACATGACATGACATGACATGTTTAACAACATCACTAGATAACATTGATTAATCATCAGCTATTGGATGTCAAATGTTTGTCATCAGAGGAAAGCTGCTACATTTTTCCATTAGTAGCAAGATATTTTCTATATATATACACCATCCCACAGTACATACCACAGCCTTTGATATATATACCAGTCATAGTTCATTCACTGGAATGAGAAATAGTTCATTGGGCCTAGTCGTGGCGCTATTGGAATAATATTTCCATCTTCATTAAACATTTGAGTGTATTCAACATCATCATTTATCAACAGGGTTAGCTCTGGCATTCGCCAAATTCACCAGTTGCACAGTTTAAAAATAACTGGCAAATTTGAAATTGGCGAAATAATTTCATATAATTATTGCTATTGTAGTAGGAAATAACTGTTTCTTTACAATTGTAAAGTTAATAATAGATAATTTGGCTGCATTGAAACACCTCTGTCATGTTTGCCGTGGTGGTTTGTCAGTTGTTGCATTGAGACACAGTATAAGAATGTTTGACTTAACCACCAAACAACTTCATTTTTCTGCTATGAGTACTCACTCAAGCTTCCTAACGCCCCAGTCACACTATTAAGTAGCAGCCCTCGAAATTCGCGACGGCAGTCGGCAATGCCGTCGCAAAAGCTATCATAAAATTCATTTGTGACAGCATTTCATTGCCGTCGCAAATCTAACAGTGGTAAAAAGTATGTAGACATTTTCCCCTGAACTGTCCAATTTCAGATCCCAGAAAAAAAGCATTTATAATCGAGTGTGGCCCAATGTTGTCAATTTAATATAAATCGGTTTATTCCAGTATAGAAGCTTATGAAAGTAAAGTTGAAATGTCATGTTTTAGCATATTATTACTGTAGTGGGTCAAATATGAATAATTTTGACAGCATTAATCTTTTCTTTAAAATTGCTGCCGTAGTGCCGTTGCAAAATTGATTTACGACGGCATTTAACTGCCGTAGCAAACTTGTCCGAATTTCAAGGGCTGAAGTAGTGAGGGCTGGGTATTATTATGTTGTTAAAATGTGATAAAATGGCAATATACATAGTAAAAAGTATTACATACGGCTACATACGTAATGATGATGATTGCTCTAGCCACGTTTGTTTTAAACATGTTCAAAATAAGCATTGGGTTTTGATATACGTAGAATATATCAAACTCAGCAAACGTTTAGCAATCCATAGGGGTGGGAAACATGATAATACCTAGCCCTCAATACCTGACAGTGTGATTGGGGCTTAAGCTGCCGGTCCATGACAGAGGTCCTTGATGTAAAAAGCGCTTTGAATTTCTTTCTTTTCTTTCCCATTCGTGTCTGTTATGTACCAATTTTCTTATTTGTTTGAGAGGTATCCAACTCACTTTCAGTCATTAAATATATGTTGAATTAACTCTGGCAATAAGATAAATGGTATGTTACAACCACTCACATAGTATTTCTCTTTATTATCCACATGGTTCAACATAACCGAGTTAATAATAATCATACGAAGCACACGTGTAATAACAAGTGATGATGTAATTTTGGGAAGCGACGTCATAACATGACCTTGCTTCTCCAGTCCTAGCTCAGACTATGCATTTGAAATTTGACGTCATTTAATTGTCGTCTCCTTCTTGTTGTGGCTAAAACATTTTGAGTTGGGTCTTGTTATTTATAAAGAAAACAACAATAATAAAGAAATTATTACACTTGCGTGTGAGTCATACTGATTTGACGAAACTTGTGTCAGGATTCATGTATTACCCTCGCTTTAGCTCAGGCAGTACAAAACTCCTGACACTCATTTCGTAAAATCAGTACTACACACAAGCTAGTATAATAATCTTTATATATCAAACATTGGTTGGTTTGTATAGTATGAAATATGTGATAGGTTACATCTGAAATCCGGAGACAACATAATTTTGTAAACCTTGACCTAAACCCACGTTTCATGTTTTTCAGGAGATCAAAGATTTTCCTTGTCTGCACAATGGTAGTAATATATATGACTTGGTGCCAGGTATGTGTACATGTATTTGGCTAGCACAGTTTGGATTACTACCCAGTCCCTTAAAGCTTTTGGTGGTTTTTCTTCCTAGATGGTACCCACACTGCAATGATAAGTGTTACTTCAAACTTGTACAAGTTAAAGGGCAACAGGCAAATACCAAC
>JAECMU010138728.1:0-11557 GCA_016106625.1 Dracogyra subfuscus
TTCATTGCTCCCCTAGTCTGACCAACAGTTTGCGGTTGAGTAATTTTGACAATCAACAATACGACCCGTTGTTTGGACGCCAACTTATAACTAATGCCTTGTATTATCAAGACTATTTGCCACCAGCTGAAGTCTAAACTAAACCATAACTCAATCGCTGTTTATTTTCTTCTAGGCTACCTATGCAGATTATCAGATTATTGTTTACAAAATTAAAATCTATTATTATGTTAAAGATATGTATAAATTGACGAATGTTTTCAATGTTACAATTATTAATCTTATTTTTAATTAAATCTCTCTTATCATTTACTATTGCTTTGCATAATATCCTCGTTCAAAATGGCATCTGGTCGTGTCACGTGATAACACAAACACACATGGCAATCCCCTGTGTGGCTCACGACATTTTCATGTTTATTGTCATCAATAAAAACTGCTATTGTTTTAGAATGAAGGCAAGTTTTGTTAAGATTCTTCGAAATGACACCTATTAAAGATAGTTAAAGCCATTTTAAGTATTAAAATATGCAATATCGATCTTCATGATCGTACGATTAGCACATTCAAATATTTTTCTTAAGAATCACATTTTCTTTCTACGTCCGTTCGGACTAAGTTCTGCACGTAAAAACCGTATGAAGTGTTTCAATAATATTTTGTAAGCCTTCATTACGAGATTAGGTCCAATTTTTTTTTACAAAATTAAAAATAAATAAACAAATTAAAAAAGCGGGGTTTTGGTGATAGTGGTTTTCAGTAGTTTAATTATTATTATTATTATTATTATTATATATATATATTTCCCAGTATATTGCACAGAATTTAAAAAAAACAACACGTTTAAATAACAAATATATAACTTTGTGGTTTTTTCTCCTTTTTTCAAATTAAGGGGCTACCAGTTTTTACTGAGGGCTACTAGATTTTATAACCTAGTAGCCCGGTGGGCTACCACTGGAAAAACTTAAGGTCAAGGCCTGAAATGGCATAAGTCGCATCTTGCATTCTCCTCTTTGTATTTTAATTACAATATTATGATATGATAATATCAAAGGCAGAAGAATAATTTGAAGAAAAAAAAAGGTATAACTATTATTTCAAGACATTAAAACATTATTTATAAATTTAAATTCCTCCAACATTTTACTGGTATTGTTCACACAAGACAATAAAGCAGCAACAAGCAGTGTATTACTCACCACATTGTAAGGTAACATTCATCTGCATGGCTCTTTTGCGGAGATATTTCACATCCATCGACGGAGGATCCTTCCAATTTGAAGAAATGTAACCAAAGTTCTCCCTGAAACAACCAAATTACAAATAAGAAATTTGCTGGTGTCAAACCCACTATTTTACATTCCATAAAATTCCATAAAACTAGAACTTAAGTAGTTAACTCAAAATGAAAAACAAAGTTTCAGACAGGAATCTGGAAATGTTTTTTTAAGAAATATTGATTAGTGACATTTGAAATTGATTAGCAAACCACTGCTTAACAGTATACAATTGTGTAGTAATCATTGAATCTTGCATAGAAAATTATTATGTGATAATGAATAAATAAAAATATATTTAACAATTTGACAAACATAATCCAAGTTTAACATGGACTTCCATATAATAAAAAACAAAATGTTAACAATCAGACAAATTACTTTGATTATTCAGCTTAAAAATGCATATATCTGGGCCCGTGCTTATGAAACTTAAAAGTCTAGGCTTTAATAAAGTACAGACTTTAACATAATGGCGTTGTCATGCGTTAAAGTCTGAACTTTATTAAAGTCTAGACTTCTAAGGTTTATAAACATGGGGCCAGGACAAGGAACAAGAAGTAGCCTCTCTCAGTCTTACAATCTTGACAATTTAGACTTTAAACAATTCAGGATCTAAACTAGTTTTGTACTCAAATCATAATCAAATAATCTTAAATTTCATTAGTACATTCAATACCTAAAAAATATCATTTTCATAGACCTGGAAAATAACTTTACAGTAATAAACAAAACAAAATTTGAGGGGCGGGGGGGAATGAGTATTTGAAGAACTCTTAGTCTTATATTTTTAACATAAAACTTACCAAAACTTTGTGACACCTTGCTGAACTGAAAAAAAATAACGCATAACATTAATTAACAGTCAAAAAATGGAAGACAAGGTAGAAAATATAAAATACTTATTCTCATTTGGCGTTTTAAAAACAAAACGTGATACATTGACTTGAAACACTCAGTTTACTTACACATATAATTACAAAATGGCTTTGATCTTTTGATTATTCAACTTCGAAATCTTGAAAAGGGACAAGACGACGTAGACTCTCTCAAGGTCTTACCATCTTAACAATTTAGACTTCTAAACAATTCAGGATCTCAAACAGCCTGCTTATTACATCTCTATATCTAATCACAAATTAATCAGATTTAATTTAAGAATGCCATTAAATTAAACATCCATAATAATACATTTAAAACTACAAGCTCTCAATTCTAGCCCTTTTTTGAGGTGGTGTTATATAAACATTTCTTTTTTCTTTATCAAAGAGAAATGTATAGAAAATTATCTAACCTATGCCTACATCCTTCCAAAACTGCACCATGTGTTCACCCATTGCTTTCAGCAAGTGCCGGTACTCTTTAGCATCGGCAAAATCCTGTTTGTTGTGAGTTGGTTCTAGCACTAAATATGGAACATCCACAATTCCTATAAAAACAATAATGACATAAATGAAAAGAAAAATATTCTGCCCAATAGTAATGTTTTAAAACTAAATACATGTATTAAAATTCTAAAACAAGATATACAGACATAATAGCCATTCACTATCACTACAAAGCCTAATAAACAAATTACAAAAAATGATGTAAATTCTACACCTAAATTAAATTTCATTAATTATGACCAATCATGACCTGCAAATAATACTTACTATTTTGTTTGTTTTAACCAATCGCAAAAAACATACGGTAATACAAAAAAAGGACAGAAAGAGAGAAGACACAGAGAAGAGAAAGGGAGAAAGAAAGACACACAGAAAAACAAAGGAAAAATTACTACTGGAAGATTTTAAACATTGGAATGTCAAGATATATACTAGTTAAATAACCTTACCTACAACTCCACTGCAGTTTCTGTAAATAATAAGATTGCAAAATATTAATATTTTTGGGGGTTAAAACCTAATAATTCAGAATGGAATAATTTAATATAACAGTATATATAGATTATTTCTACTGTATAAAAATGGATGTGTGAAAAGCAAATGATTCAATGTAATTATTCCTGATCAAAGAGTATAAAGGAAAAAGTATAAGTTTGTTTTTAAAACTGAATGCAAAAATTGCTAAATTATTGCATAAACCGAAAAAACATTAATGTGCAAACAGATTTAATATAAACAGTTTTATCAATAACTATCAATATTATCAATATTTTTCAAATATATAAAAACAAATATTATCTTCATTGAAATGAGATAACAATAAATAACTCTATTTTTAAGTGCCTGTTATAATAATCACAAATGGTTATAAATGCATCATTGTGTTCCCAACTTTCTTCTTTGTGGAAAGTGTTGTCCATATATTTAATTTTTTTAACTTTCCATCATTTCGCAAAAACACTATGATTTAAATTTTCAAAAAATCAAATGATACAAAGTACATATTAATATATCAATGAATGACTTTCACAGCAAGAATATATATAAAAATACATACACTCCTCCTTCTGTTTGTGGTCCAACCTTCTCGTACATCTTTATCAAACGACTACAGTTGTATACAAATACTCCATCGTGACTGCGATCTTCCAGGTTAATACCAAATATCAGATTTAATGTCTTAGGGTCTTTGAGAGCTCTAAAAATAAAACCACACTTTTAAAAACCATATGCATTTTGAAAATTATAAATATACAAATCATATTTTCAAACAGCAAATATTTTACAAAAATACATTTTAAAATATCATGTTTTATTTCTAGAGAATTTTGTCAAAAGCCAATGTCAATGGAAATTTAAAAATTATGTCCATAATACAGTCAAATCCACTTAATTGCCAATAACCAGTTTAACCGATTATCCGATTATAACAAACGGTAAACTTTACAAATGCCTTGTGGACAGTCTATCTTACTATTCACTGCAGAACACTGTTTGAATGCCGATACATTTCATTTGTTTATAAATGTATTTTAAAAAAGCAATAAATAAAATAACAGTATAAATATTTAAAGATCAAATATTTTTAATTTTGCATTGTGACAAATCTGCGGTTGTGTTTATTGATGCTATGTCTAGCTACTAATATTCACGTTGCAGTCTGTTGCACAAGGCTTTTCCACAGTTCACACCTATTGTTCTGAGGGGTGTTGAGTATTGAAACCGTATTATTTGGCAAAGGTGAATTTCCACGTGCAGGTGAAATAAACAGCTTAAAATAGCAACTGTTAATTGTCAACTGATTTCAGTCAAAGTGTATTAATATTACAGTTTATTTTGTGCACTGAACAAAATATAAGAAGCGTAATGTTTATTTTGCTTATTTCATTAATTAGAAAATTTTAAATATTTAATAATGAATAAAATTATTAACACAATGTAAGCCAGGCCTGTGCCTGCTCGCCTGCCCTCCTCCACCCTGTAGGAACCAGGGGAGAGGCCTGTGCTCGCCCCCTCGTCCCCCCACAAATGTATGTGGGGTTTTTTCCTATTCCATATACCCATTATAACTATATTTTACAAGTATCATTTAACCATGTCAACTTATATTTTAACAAATTACCAGTATTTAAAAGACACACGTGACTATTTCATTCAGTTTTTAACCCAAAAAAACATGCACCTATTTCTCAATATTAAAGGAAATTTAACGTATAATTTAAAGGTTTTTCCATGTTTGTTTAAAAAAATATAAAACACCTACTTATTTTTTCTGTCGGCTATCTGCTTTTTAATTTGAGCTTCCCCTCGACTTTCTGCTGCAAAATTCTGTGCTTTTCTAAGTTCAGTCTGATAATAAAAAAATAATTAATCAAATTGTGTAATTAGAATCTAATTTAACAATCATACACAAATAATAAAACTCATGGCCGTAATGAAAAACAAAAAGACATGACAATATTATTTCTATAAAATTACCACAAATTACAATCTTACCAACATTTAATTTGAGTTATAAAAAGAATTTGCATAAACCAAAATACCTCATATAACATGTGTTAATAAGATGTTATCTATCAGAAAAATCAAGATAAAAATTAAAAATCATAAAATAAAAGTAGGTTATGTAACAAAATATTGGTAAGCCAGGTGACAATTTTACAAGTTTTAACATTGATCAAATTCATTTCATACTCACTCTGTGATCTTTTGACATAGACGACCCATATTTGTTTTCTAAATTCCTGAAATAAATTTAACATTTAAATAAAAACTATTTTTACAAACATAACTTAAAACAGGAGACATATTTAGTAAACACATTTTGTTTATGGTACATCTGTTTCCAAATTAGGTCCAACTCAAATAATCTGGTTTTATCCATAAAACACAGCAGTATTTGAGAAATATGGGGTCAGGTGATACCGAGATAGCCCAACTAACATACATGGGGAATGTCCAATTCAAGCAATGAAATGAAAATATTGTAGATACACCAATTCATCTGATCATCATCCATTCCGAGATAGCCTAACTAATATGGGGATATCCAATTCAAGCAGTCCCATGTCGAAATGAAAATACTGTAGATACAACTGTAGATACACCATTCATCTCATTATATATATATATATATATATATATATATATATCAAAAACATAATCGCAAATGATATGTACTTGCTTACAGGATAACAGAAAAACATTTGACCGTTTACATACTTTGCTTTGCTCTCTGCTTCTTTCGCCTTGTTTTCTGCTTGTAACGCTTCGTCTTGTGCCCGCTTTGCTTCATTTTCTGAGCGCGTTTTGAATCGATTTGATGAATACTTGTAAAGTTTTGGTTTATACAAACAACATGACAGTCTCTTTGTTCGCACTTTTTGTCCTTGAATATATATTCTCATTCTAGGGTCCACATATAATATAGAGGCGTAGGCTCTGAATGACTTCCGTTCAATGTGCAAACTGAAAATTATATGGATCATTAGGTTAATCACTGAACACAGCAATTCAGGTTCCGAAAAAGACATTCAGTTTATGACACTAACATCAGTGTTTGTGTTATTAATATTTTGGACACAAATTCACAAAACAAAACAAAATCGACAGGATGAAATTTTAAATTCTACTATTAAAACAATACATTTACAAAAATAAATTTACTAAGGAAAAAAAGGAAAAGAGGCTTCGGTTCTTCCATTTAAATTCCTCTTGTAACCATGGCTGCATTCTGATCTGAATATTTGATCAATGCATGCAACATAAGATTTAAAAAATTTACACAAATTTGTCAATGTTGAACACAAATAGATACGGTAATCAAGAAAAATTAAAATGGATTAATTCAACACACAATAATAGCAATGCATTTATATAATAACGGTTGGCAAACAAATCATTTCTATTACTTTCATACATCATTAACACTGTTTTACCATGACGAGAACAATAAACACACAAACACATAACAGACTACAAATAGTGTTTATGATACACAAAATACGCACTCTTCATCAGAATCAAAGTCCGACTCTGGATTTGCTAGTAAAATGTCCTTTGGATCTGTCTTTACATCCAACTCTGGTTCTCCTGAGTCTAACAGTTTCAAATTAAATACAACCACAAGGGTGCCAGAGTTGCCCTCAATCTTATCAAACTGATCAAAGAATTCCTCTTCTGTTCTGAATGGGGAATATTTATAGATCAGTCCCATTTCCACTTCGTGCTGAAAAACAACAAGTTGGGTTTTTTAAACTTTAGACTATTCACAGTACAAAGAAATAAGAACATAAAAGTTTTTAAAAATTATACAGTTAAAAATATTATGATTTCTGATATTGGAATTAGGTTAATTTCATAAAACAAAGAAAAAAAAGAAATGTTTTATTTAATGATGCACCCAACACATTTTATTTACCGTTATATGGCTCAGATATATGATGGTTAAGGACCACACAGAATTTGAGAGAAAACCCGCTGTCGCCACTTCATGAGCTACTCTTTCCGATTAGCAGCAAGGGATTTTTTTATGAGGCCTGTTTCATAAAACAACTTAATGGCCTTAACTCAGATCTAAAAGATTTGTTTTGAAAAATGGGAGAATGACACACTTAGTAAAATTGGAACTTTAAAACCATCCAAATCTTCTTCTTTTTTTTTTACATTGGTTCAAATTAAATTGTTACAGCTGGGTAGGTGTTGGAGGGGGAGTGACACTACCACTAATTTGTTTTTTAATAATTTGACGTCACATTTTAATGGTTATTTTCTTATGGAAAATAATCAATTTCTTTAAATAATTGACACGGCTTTCATTAATAAATTACGGGTTCAGTCCTGTTGATTCAGTATGTGTTTCAGAGGGCATTTTCTGCGAGAGATGTGAAACATAATAATCACCTTCTCTTCAGCCCGAACACCTTTTGCCAGTGATCTTCTGGTAGAAGCCTCGAAAGATGGCAATGGAACAATCACCTAAAAACCAAATAGTAAGCAATAGAAGACACAACTTAAAGCACACCCTAATCCAGCTGGAGGTCATTAGTGGAATTTGTTTTGTTTTTTGTTTTGTTTAATGACGCACTCAACACATTATTAATACGGTTATATCGGCGTCGGACATATGGTTATGTCGAGAAAAAAACCCAGTGGTTAGCTGACTGGGTCATTAGTGGAAGTCAAAGTCACCATACTATTTCAGACATAATCCGATTTCAAAAACAAAATCATACAACAGACATCAAGACCCCAACTTGTTTAGTGCCACATCTCACACTTAACACGTTGTTTGTCAGTGTTTTTATTTTGGCGCCAGACTGTACATCGACGCATACCGTGCCACTTGCAGTGACAACTCAAGCATTGTTATTTCTCGGCTACATTCATTTCAGTACTAATTATTGCTTTCATTTTACATCCAAACAACACAATAATTAAAAATTAATTAGACATACAATTGTTTAGGTTAAATTTTATTAATAGAAGTAGCAGTATTTTATATCAAAATATTATGATTTGAACTGAGTATATAATTTGGGAATGTTTCAGAATAAACACGGAACCTGACAAAATATTACGAAAGGTACAGACACTACCAGGGCTTCTAGAATTTTATAAAAATCCACTAGCCATGGGATCAGTAATTTAAAAAATCCACTAGCCATGATTAAAAATTCACTAGCCCTACTTTAAATAAATACACTATTACTAATAGTAATAATCAGATATGTCACCTAAAGAGGGAGATTGAGCTTAAAAATCCTTAGATCAGGGTGGAAAGAGGGGGCAGGGTATCCAAATTTTCAAAATATGTAAATGCAGCATTTGACCAGGGTTTTCCTCACTAGCCATCGGGCTAGCTATAGTAATTATTTACTAGCCCAACACTGAATATCCCCATGGGAGTGGGGCTACCATAATCTAGAAGCCCTGACTACTGATAAATGTTCCATTCGTCTATGTTTATCAAACTTCTCCCCTATCTCCTGGGAAGGGAGAAGTTACTCTGACTTTTTCAAATTTGGATTAGGGACTGCAATAGCATAGATTGCAGGGTATAATCTAGACAATTATTTAAGGGTCCCTTTTTGGTCAATTGGGAAACAATTACGTTTCAAATACAAAAAAGGGGATTTTCAAAAATAATCAATACTAATACTAGGCCTCTCTAAGAGAGGCGAGTAGCGACTCACGTGCACCCCTCATTCTCGCCTAAAACTTACAACTGACGAGTAGTTTAATGCTTGCCTCAATCGTTTTGCTATAGGCTATTGTTGAAAATGGTCATCACAACCTGTTAAAGCAATATCGTAAAAGAGCCATTTCCTTCTTTAACTTAGCAACTTTGGAAATCCTAATTGGGAAACTGTTGGGTTGTAATTGGGAAAAGTTTGGTATTGGATTGGGAATTTACATTAGGGGAATGAGGCCTTTCATCGGCCCCAAAATGTATGGTAGATTATACCCTGGATTGCAACCTGTATGGTAGATTATACCCTGGATTGCAACCTGTGCTATATAAATACTATTAAAAAGATTAACAAGCATCATCTACAATACGATGACATCAATGCATAGTTTTAATGGGAGATTAGTTCTCCAGTGAGAAAAGGTGGAATTAATATAAGGACATATCTTTCCCTTTGATGAAAATGCTTGTTTTATTTGATTTATCTCTAGACAGACTCTTGTATGTCCTGGCAGGCTTAGAGGTTGCATTGCACCAGGAGTGGCACCAGTAGAGACGGGTAGATCCAGGCATGTGTGCTGAAGTGGAGGTTCCACTTGCTACTGACTTTACTGAATGAGATTATATGTGCATTGCCGTACAGAAATAGTCAGTGACATCTGATCATAGAACTTCCAGATCCATAGTTATCTTTCCTCAAATACAGTACTGTAAAATGGTGTTATTAATGCTTTGTGTGTGATCAGTTAAAATGTTACCAACGAAAATAAATTCGTCTGTATATATATATATATATAAAAAATTAAAATAATGTTGTCTGTACTTTATGTGAGATTGTCTTGCAGAGACCAAGTTACTGTAACATGAAACGCTATGTACCTACATCTGAAAAAAATTACTCTTTCTTATACCTCATCAATTCCTTCTTCTTCATGAAACGTTCTGGATAGGAACAGGCACGACATTGTCATTCCTTTCTTCGTGAAGAGAATAAGATCATTTCCTATTCTCATGGAACCACTGCAAGACAAGTGTATTCAATATAGATAAAATATTGAATTGTTTTTTAATTAACTTGATAATAAGTATCTGTTACTTATCAGTTAACTGCAGACAAATTAGATAAACCAACAAAGTCTATGCTCTATATAATTTGTTAACCATAGCCTACAAAAACATCCTAAAAGCTTTCCAGTGATGAAAGTAGGTATAAAATATTGTTATTCATATCACAAGTTATTAAAATCAGACAACAAAAGTTAGTTACTATGGTTGACAATAGTCACTCTTTACACCCTTGTTTTGGCTTCATATACAATATATATAGCACATTCAATGGTAACTTTTTTTATATGATATATTTTTATTTCTCGAACCTTTTAATATGTTGTCTAAAATTATGAAAAATAATACCTGTAAATGACATTGCCTGTTTAATATAGAATGTGGAACAATGTTGACATGGATCAGGGTAAGCAGACTGGTTTATATTTTGATGTGGCGAAGCATTGTAATATATAGGTAACTTCTGAATTTAATTGATGTCACTTTGCATTTCCATTATATTGGAAAATTACAATGCAAAATGTTTTTGTTTGAGAATAGGCACTTGGCTGTGTATGAAAAAAAAAACCACATTGTATTTAAAAAATGGTACTACAGTGGATTCCGCTTATTTGCATAGGCCCGGTGCATGAAAAAAATATGCCATTAAACGGCGTATGCAATAAACCATTTGGTCCGATGTAAAGTTCATAATAGTCGGCTGGAACTACATAAAAGCCTATCACCAGTCTATAACAGAGGAAACGTAAACATCTTGAATTCCCAATGAGAAAACAATATTAGTATATGCTATTATAATATGATTACTCATAGTTAATTTTTATGTGAATTAATGAAATAAATGTTATATACCTGAGTGTTGTTGTTATTTTGGGGCTACAAAGTTTTGTACACGCATAGCAACCTTGTTTGTTTCACTGCAGATTTGACCTATTTATGACGTTGACCCAGTACTAGACTATCTTTGGTCAAATTAGTGATTAAAGTGCATTTTTTACTACACGCGCATAAAACAAAATGTGCATAAATATTTAAAGATGTACATTTTTTTTAAAATAAATAAATAAATAGGAGGACAAAATAAGTAACAAGTTTTCAGTTAAGAATTTTATATTTATGTTTTAAAACACAGCACAACAAATAACACAAACTAAAGAATCCAGTCAGTTTTTTAATGTGATGAAAACTACACACGCCTGGTGACACATGGACATGCGCAGCAACTTCGTATGTTTTACTGTAGATTTGACCGATGTATGAATCTGATCCTGTACTAGACTGGTTTCGGTCAAATTAGTGTTCAGTCTACAAATGTTGTGATTATTGTGATACTGGTTACGAATTTCCTCTTTTTTTTTCGATATTCGAGAAATTTGTGATTGGGAACAGCCAAGTTTCTTCGCGATGTCCGTTTGCGATATTTTTTTATCTAACATTTCAACAACTTCATATTTGTTTGCAAGAGATAAATCATTTCTTTTGCGTTTGTTTGCCATATTCGAGAGCATGAAATGTCTTGTTGTCTACAGGTTAACGCGCTGAGAAGTGAAGAAATATATTATATCTGTTCTTATCTTAATGTGTAACTATAAGCTTGTTTGTATACAATTTTATTCGAGCATTTGATTATCAAA
>JAECMU010138737.1:0-13114 GCA_016106625.1 Dracogyra subfuscus
CTTCAGTTACACAGAAATGGCGCTTAAATTTTATACTAAAAGAAAACATTATTTTTTCTATTTGTCGGAGGTGGGAAAGCCTACAGTCCCTTGTGTCTCCCCCATCCCTCCCCCAGCGTTATGCACAGCCTTGGCCACCGTCCGCGCCTCCCTGGCGACTTATGACCTCTCTGTATAGTTATCGCTTAGATAAAACGTTTACATGCTCGGTGCGTGGCATCATTGTGATGGGATGTTTGATATATTTTCGGGACACCCCTCCGAGAGAACGTCAGATGTGTATGAATCCATGCTGCGAATAGATCTGAACCCGCACGCAGAGGTAACGCGAACACTAAATTACACTCGCAGTTTAGTACACACGAGCCTCCGTTATCTTAATGAGTAATTGCGCTGTCCTGTGTGCCCCGATATTGCATATTTATTGGGAAACCGAGACTAAATTAACACGCCAACATAGCTATGAGCCACATTCGTAAATCAAACCGTTGAAAGATCCGTCTTTTTTCAGTCTTTCATTTTTTCTTTTCTTTTTCGTAGATTACTCTTACAGGTTTATTATTGAAAACATTACTCGTGATGATATTAAAGCGTCTATCCTCAGTTTCCCGCCATTACAGCATGTGTACGATAAAGATGAGTCAAATTACATACTAAAGATATTTTCTCATTTCTCGTTCCAGCCAGTGCACCACAACTGGTGTAACAAAGAATGAATGAATGAATAAATGTTTAGCGGGCAGCATAGCCCAGTGGTACAGTGCCCGCCTGATGCGTGGTCGGTCTAGGATCGATCCCCGTCAGCTAACCACACGGGTTTTTCTCGACATAACCATATGTCCGACGCCGATATAATATATACGCCGATATAATGTGTTGAGTGCGTCGTTAAAAAAAAAATTTAACAAAAATTAACGACACTCCAGCACGCAAATTACATCGGCTATTGGGTGTCAAACTATGGTAATGGAAATAAAAAAGGTGATGATCAACATCAATAGAAAAATTCAAGATATAAATAAAAAAAAGTGTAAAAAATACAAATACAAATATTACGGACACTGAGTTTTATTCTAAACTTTAAATTGTGCTGTATTGGCCATTCTCTAAGAGAATGTTACACCCTTGCACCACGATGAGGTTACAGCACGCGCAGGGTGCATATGAAAGATCCCCTGCTGTTAATCGAAAAGAGTAGTACATGCAGCGGCGATAGCGGGTTTCCTCTCTCAATATCTGTGTGGCCCTTAGCCATATGTTCGACGCCATATAACCATAAATTAATGAAAATAATGTGTTGAGTGCGTCATTAAATAAAATATGCCCTTCCTTCATATTTTCTAATTAAGAAAAAAAATGTGTTTAACACCATTAAAGTACATTGATTTATTAATCATCGGCAACTGAATGTTGAACATTTAGTAATTTTAACATATAGTCTTAGAGAGGAAACCCGCTACATTTTATTGTCAGTTAGTAGCCAGGGATATTTTATGTGCACCATCCCACAGACAGGACAGCACATACTACGGCCTTTGATATACCAGTCATGATGTACTGGCTGGAACAAGAAGTAGACCAATGGGCCTACCGAAGGGGATCGATCCTAGACCGACCGCGCAACAGACAAGCGCTTTTATCACTCAGCTACGCTCCGCACTTAATTAAAGGGACATTCCTGAGTTTACTGCATTGTAAGATGTTTTCGACTAATAAAATATTTCTACGATTAAACTTACATATTAAATATATTTTCTTGTTTAGAATGTCAGTGACTGTATATTCAATGTGTTTCTGGTCGTTTTAATATTTGAAGCCCAAACTGGATTTTGTCTTCAAATAATTTCGTACGTACAACAACAACTTTTTGTTTTGTTGTTTTTTTAACCTAGTGCAAATATTAAAACGATCAGAAACACGTTTAATATACAGCCACTAATATTTTATACAGAAAAATATATTTGATGTGTAATTACAATTCTTGTCTTGTCTTGTTTAAAAAAAGGCCTTTGATACACCCGGTCGTGGTGTACTGACTGGAACGATGAGTAGTCCAATGGGCCCACCGAAGGGGATCGATCCTAGACCGACCGCGCAACAGGCGAGCGCTTTTACCACTGGGCTACTTTCCCGCTCCTTCTAGTTTAGAATATCAATCTGTACAAATCAAAGTGTGGGATGGTGCATGTAACATATCCCTTTCTACTGATGATAAAATGTGGCGGGTTTCCTCTCTCAGACTAAACAAATATGTCAAACTTACCATATGTTTAACATACAATAGCTGATCATTAATAAATCAATGTGCTCTAGTGGTGTCGTTAGACCGATCGCGCACCAGGCGATGACTTTACCACTGGGCTACATCTCGCTCCTAGTTTCTATTAAAGTCCTAACAAGCAATTGAAGTCTTGGACACACAAATCAATAGGCCTGCGTTAAAATAGACTAACATATTCCTTGGTATACAAAACGCTCGCTAATCTGGTTTTGGCGCTTAAGGTTGGACTATACCAAATAGAATTCCATAGACGACAAAGTTAAAGTACGAGGATTTATAAATTTGAATACTATTACCCACCCTTTAAAGTGTTAACTGCAAAAAATTAAACCTTCCATGGTTCAGTTTAGATACAACACTGCTATTTTCGCACAACATTGTGGTAATTAATTTTACAGGTTCTGGGTACAAGTTTCAAGCATAAAGGTATTTGTCACAGTGGTAATGGGCGAAATATAATTGTATACGATAAAAATGTCTTGTAATAATTCCATAGTATAAAAAAGGCGTTCCCTGTGGGAAGGACTATAGCATCTTATAAAGCCCGCTGATATACAAAACGATTTCCCCATAATATAAACTCTCTACATTCATCATAAAGAGACATTCCCGAGTTTGCTGCACTATTTTAAGATATTATCGACTAATAAAATATTTCTACGATTAAACTTACATATTAAATATATTTTCTTGTTTATAACATTAGTGGCTCTACATTAAACGTGTTTCTGGTCGTTCTAATATTTGTACTAAGTTAATTTTCATTGTATTTCCTAAAACATATTTTTTCGTACGTACAAAATTATATGAAGACGAAATCCAGTTTGGGCTTCTTATAAATATTAAGACGACCAGAAACACATTAAATATACAGACATTGATATTCTAAAGAAACAAATTTAAATATTTAATATGTAAGTTTAATCGTAGAAATATTTTATTAGTCGATAATATCTTAAAATATTGCAGCAAACTCGGGAATGTCCATTTAAAAATCATTTCTTCGTGTTTACTAAGATTTATTTTAAACAACAATAAAAAATAATAACACTGACTTTGGACTAGATAAAACTTTATTTACTTGAACAATCAAGCCAATTTTTCGGTATTCGATACATAATACATAAACAATATAAATACAATATATTAACAAGTCGATAGGTGGGACATCATAGAATGGACTAGTGATGGCGAGCGAGAGCGATAGCTCTCCTCAACTGGCTGAGGTCTGTACATAATTATAGAACATTAAACGAGCTTCCATTTCGTATGATGTTTATGTACAGGGTGAAATCATTTCTAACTGTCACGAGCTTTATTTTATTTATTTATAAATTATTTTACGAGAGACATAAACATGATACGAACTGGTAGCGAGTTTAATATCCTATTTATTGCACATGATCGATCTTAATGTTTATCACTCAACTCGTGTCGTTAACGTTCCTTTAAGGTTGTAGTGCGCCAATCGATGACGTCATCATATGACGTCGAAGTGTTACGTCTCATTTGGCGTTATTGTGAGATGTATCTCTTGGATATATACCAAGATAGTTTAACCATATCGGTAATAATTAGTTTATATGTGCTCAAACAGCATGCTCATTATAAGACCTTGGTTTGGATAGTCTATCCCGAACATCTGCAAGCTGTTCTGGTAGTGGAGCGGGTTTGTGATCCATCGTAAACCTGTCCAGCCAAGACATGTCTCCAAGCGTATTATCCGACTGACGTTCTTTCAGTTGTCTTTGTTTGTTTTCCTCCATCTGCGATTTGAGCTCCGCCATCCACACCTTCTTGGAATCCTCGCTCGTCTGGGGAGGTCTCGATCTCACATCACGCATTTCCTGAATCAGTGAATTGTCCAACACAGGCCTTCCTAGACAGTCGAACTTTGTGTTTACCTCGTGATCATCTGCTCTTACGGGTCGGTCGTGTCTCGCGCCACCACCTGGCTTACCCCACGGATTGTATGTATCCGTTATGTCACCGTTTACATTCGTGCCTTTCCGTTCATAATCAATTTGTTTATTGGCAGACGATACGCTTTCCGTGTGATAGGGACCAGTTATTATGCTTGTGTTTTGATATCCTCCTCTCTGTTTATTATATGAGTTTAATGATAGTTGCTCTTCTTCTAGGTCTTTTGCCCATTGCAATCTCTTTCTTTCTGCTACGGTCATGTGACTTCTGTGCACCATGGGAAGTAACTCTGGTCCTAGGTTTTGTTGTTTCGGTCGGTTGGTATTTCTTGGGGCATCAACAGCGTATGGAGCGATAGACATTGTTCTCAAACTGAAATAAATGTACAGTTGCGTTTTTTTAGAAATAAGGCATTTATAATAAAGAATTTGAATATACAGAGTTATATAACAAGGGTCAACATCCTATCAACGGGCCGGGAGATTGGGTTGGGTCTCATTACTGTTACAGTAGAGTAATAACTACACCAAAGGGTAATCTCTATCAATATTTGTTAAGTGAATTTACATTGCAGTCATATCTTCGAAAACCAATAGACAAGCAGTACTTAAAGGAAATAGCAAAAATAAGAATATCTGCTCATAAACTAAATATAGAATCCGGCCGATATAGAGGTATTGACAGACAAGAAATAATATGTACACTTTGCAATAGAAGTGAGATAGAAGATGAGTACCATTTTATTATTAAGTGTCCAATATATAATGATTAGTGTTTTCAAATTTATCCAGTTATTACCACAGAAAACAAGAAAGAACTAAATAACCTTGGGAAATATTTAATAACAGCAAATAAAATTAGAGATCAACTATTATAATATATTTAATGTGTACATGCCAGTTTTACTTTCCCTGTATATCTGTTTATTTATTTATTTATTTGTGGTAAATATACGTGTTTTAGTTGCATAGTGCAATAGTATAATTATCTTCTATTGTAAATATTATTTTTACATTAATATGCTGAATATATGTCATAGTTATAAGTTGTAAAACTTTAAGTAATAAAGAACTTGAACATTACACATCTGACTTCTGGGTGAGAGTGCATTCATCCTACTTGTGACACACGTTATGGTTCACACATTCACTTCCAGGAAATGGTGAAGAATTAAAACAATATGTAAGTTTACTGATAAGCCTTCTTGTTGTATTTTGCACATGTTATTTTTGTAACGTTGTGAATTGACCTTTTGGGACTTGGGTGTCTAGCGCAAGAGACAGCCGGGGTGAATCGGTTAATGAACCATTTGTTTGGACCGGTACTACTGTCAGATGCGGTCATATAGCAAAAGAAAACTGCCACGGAAATGTTCACAATTTTGGAGTGAAAATAAATGGTTACATAATGTATATTCGCAATGGTGTACGCTGTTAGTACCAACGAGAACCCGTTCTTATTAGCAATCTTCATTTTACGTTGGACAATTTAACCTGGGTTTCAGTGGCAGATTACATCTGTGTAGTGAGACCTTGCATGTCCTCTCGTCGGACCAGCCATTATTTTACATTTACATTCACACACTAGTTTCAGTCAAACACGTTTGGGCCTGTATGTTTTGATTCGGACCGGGAGAATTTGTAGCTTACCGGATCGAATATTCGACAGGAATGCCAGCCAATTTCGACCCCTGTATTGCATACACTATTTGTTAGATATTCGTTTAACCTTACTACAGTACTAAAAATGTTTAGCATCCAATAGCTGATGATTAAAAAAATCAATGCGCTCTAGTGGTGTCGTTAAACAAAACATTTTTTTTTTTGGTTCATTTATTGTTATTTGGTAATTATATCCAATTAAGGTTCAAGCAAATGGAAAGTGGGTTAGTTGTTAATGATTATTGAGAGTGACATGGCCCTACATATACCCACTGAGTCGGTAACCTCGCTCTGGAAGGAGAGGTTATGCTCACGACAGGCGTGCTTGAACAGTTAGCTGATGGAAGCATGTCAAAAATTACCCACACTAACACCCACTATTACACCACCGAGGCCGGTAAAATCCGACATGATTTGCAATTAATTAAAACTGTTTTCAATAAACAGAATGTTCCGAATGAGACAAAGAAGAAAATGACTGTATTCACTTAAAGGGACATTCCCGAGTTCGCTGCATTGTAAGATGTTTCTGATTAATCAAATATTTCTACGATTAAACTTACATATTAAATATATTTTCTGGTTTAGAATATCAGTGTCTGTATATTTGATGCGTTTCTGGTCGTCTTATATATTTTTGAAAATAAAATGAAATTTAACCTAGTACAAATATTAGAACGATCAAAAACACATTTAATATACAGCCACTAATATGTTATGCAGAAAAAAATATATTTGATATGTAATTACAATTGTCAAAAAGTCTCTGTTAGTCGATAACATCTTAAAAATTGCAGAAAACTCAGGAATGTCCCTTTAAAACTCACAAAGGAAACATGTGGAATTATCTCATAAACATAATGAATAACATTACGAGGAAACACGTATATAATAAATGTTCTTACCTTAATAAATACAAATAAATATCCACAGTGTTATTGGAGTAGGAATGATAAGGTCTCCCTGTATGACCTCTTTATATGTATGTTCTTCGCTACTGGTAACCGTGGTTCTTATTTGTTTGTAGCAGGTGCGCGATTGGTCCTAATTGAATGGGCGACAAGTGACGGCTTAATGAAATGGTTTGTGTAACTAGGGAACTGGAGCGGAGATAATTTCCTATTGTGGGTTCAGGTACTTAATTGGGACCTGTGTAAACCACGGAACGGCCATCGCTAACAAAGAGAACCTAACATCAGCTAATTAGGTTTAAGCTGGAAATGATTAATGTCATCGTTGGGGTAGATAAAAAACAAAACAAACACGTAACTGGGGCAGACTTTGTAACGGGTGGGCGGTGGGGGATGGGTAGGTCAGTCGGTTGAGTGATCACCCGAGGTGCTTGCGGCACAGGATCGAACCACACTGGTCGAAGACCGTGGTATGTGTATATGGAAGACCCCTTGCTACTAATGGGAAAATGTTGCTGGTTTCCTGTGATGACTATATGTCAGAATTACCACATGTTTGTCCTCCAGTAGTCGCTGATTAATTAATCAATGTGCTCTAGTGGTGTTGTTAAACAAAACAAACTTTGTTAAGTCAGCGCTATGTTTGTATTAGGGTTTTCGTTTTCGTTATATATATATATATAAACATATATATAAACACACACACTGTTCTGATTTTATTATAAAATATACCAAGACAAAAAGTAACAAATTGGTAAACAAGAGAGAACTCGTAACTTTCCAAATGAAATCAGATACTGTATTTCATTGATGCATCATTTGTCACTACAAGTACCGGCCTTGCTGCTTATCGGAAAGAGTATCCCATGAAGTGGCGACAGCGGGTTTCCTCTCAAAATCTGTGTGGTCCTTAACATGTGTCGTTAAATAAAACATTTCTCTCTTTGTCACTACAAGTAACATGAGATTTTCAGAACAAAAATAGAAAGAAAACTGTCACTTCATTGAATATAACTTGCTATTAAAGTACAATACGGTAGTACCAAATTGCTAAAAAAAATAATAATAATAATAATAATAAAAAAATAAAAAATAAAATAAAATAAAAAAAAAACCCAACAAACAAACGTGTTTGGGTTTTCGTGTGTGTATCTCTTCTTTTTTTTGTTGGTTTTCGGATTGTTTTGTTGTGTGTGTGTGTGTGTGTGTGTGTGTATGTCCGTAAAATTACTGCGTTGTCATGGCGGCATTGTACGTTCTGAACTGAACCATCTTCCTTGAAATACATACAGATCAATAACGGATCCAGGGAGCCATGCTGGGTGCGTACCCCTACCCCCAGACATGAAATTACCACGAAAACGCTCTATATTATATAACTTGTATAAGTCTGGAATATCATATGTGCCCTTTTAGGACGATGCACCTGATTTCTAGAAGAAGAACAAAATACTGCCACTGATTTAAAAAGTAACTGCTGACTTTAGTTTCCAAAGTACGTACCTCTTTTGTTTGACAAATCATACCAAGAGTATCCCTTTGTTTAAAAGACAATTATTAAATATTTTCCCCTAGCACCTTAGTTCCTGGCATCACCACACACACACACACACACACACACACACACACACTCCCACGCACACGCGCACACACGTACGCCCACGCACACACACAAAATAAAACTTAATATATATCCCCCATCTGAGTTCCTGGGATGTTCCGACGTCAAGGAGGGGAGACATGTCTTTTACGTGCACTACAACAACGTCTCTCTTACACACCACTGACATCTAGCTGGTACAAACAGACCAGGTAGCTGAGATATTTACCCAAGACAGCGTGCATGAACCTTAATTGAAAATAAACGCTAACATTAATTTAAACGGAATTAATAAATATATAACAAAAATGAGTTAGTGAGTGAGCGACTATCGGCTTCGGTGGTGCAATGTTTAAGCCGTCAGACATAATACTGGTGGAAACTGGGTTCGCAGGCCGGTACAGGATCCCACCCAGAGCGAGTTTTAATAACTCAGTGGGTAGGTATATGACCACAACATCCTCTTCTCTCTCACTAACAACTAACCACTAGCCCACTGCCCTGGACAGACAGTCCACATGGCTAAGGTGTGTACCCAGGACAGTATGCTTGAACCTCAATTGAATATAAATACGAAAGTAAGTATAAATGAATGAGTGAGTGAACGAATGGTCAATATTAAAAACAACAGTAGGATATAACTATACTGATGGAATAATTAAGGGAACACATGGTATTTTAGACCAAATGAAATTCACTACTGGAGTAGTTATACCTGGTTAAAATACAGAGATGTAACGTGGGACTGAATATCAATACTGTGACACTGAATGTTAATACTTTGGGACTGAATGCCAGTACTTTGGGACTGAATGTCAATACTTTGGGACTGAATGCCAGAACTTTGGGACTGAATGTCAGTACTGTGGGACAGAATGTCAGTACTGTGGGACTGAATGCCAGTACTTTGGGACTGAATGCCAGAACTTTGGGACTGAATTTCAGTACTTTGGGACAGAATGTCAATACTGAGGGACTGAATGTCAATACTGAGGGACTGAATGTCAATACTTTGGGACTGAATGCCAGAACTTTGGGACTGAATGTCAGTATTGTGGGACAGAATGTCAGTACTGTGGGGCTGGATGTCGGTACTGAACTGGACTAAGTGTTTAACGTGCACATTCAGAGCAAGCTGTTTTAGCGCACGCCTGCCATGGGCACAGGAGTCGGCCTCGGCCGTCTTCTCCGTCCAGGACAGAGAGGTGGAGGAGGGAAAAGGGGGATCGCCTGCACTGCAAGGGAGCACCAGCAGTCCGATCGTATTCGGTAACAGGCGGGGGTGATCAGTACTGCGGGACATGATGTTATAATATGGTAACCAGAGAATGTAACTTTAACTTCTTGACACTGTTGATGATGGTTTTGATTGCAATCGATATTTACCGGTACTATCTATGTGTTCCCTTTTTCTTCAGTGTACCATTTGTCTGAGAATTGAACCTAGCGGCCGCTTCATCATATTAAACGACACAGTAGGTGACATGTGCTGGCGAGACGGACACCGATCATGTCGCCCTGGCGGAGAAAGGGTTAATCAGGTAATCAGAGACGAGGTCACGATCACTCCGGATGAGTCGATGTCTGGCCAGGGCTAGCCCGAGTACTTTTTGTCTGTAAAGGGCTAGCTGGACATTTGGACAGATGTTCAGCTCTACATGTCTGTCCAAATGTCTGTCTGACCCTCTACAGTCGGAAAGAAAGAAATGTCACAAGTCAAGGGTAATCTGATTTTAAATTGTATGAAAGAGAATATGTGGTTACGTATTTTATAACATTTTTTTATCATTTATACGGTAATACAGTAGAGAGAAATGGAATAGATTGGTCATGGCTTGGGATGGGATTAATTAGGCAAGGTAGGAATTTGTATTGTTATAGCTTGTAGCAGGAGTGAGTAGTTAGTAACTGAAAAGCTGACTGTGTGATTTAGTTATTATTTGGGAAGGCGGTCAAAACAAAGAGCTATTTCGGACTACAAATTCGAACGACCATCAAAATTGCGCCAAAATTCCTTCAATTAAATTGCGCACTCAAATCCTTTTCGGACCTACCCATTAGGGTATCAAAACTCCATAGCACTTACAAACCCCCCACCTGCCACCAAGTTGATTGGGCTACTGGTTCTCCCTTGAACCTGATAGCGCAGGTGGTCCCCTCTTACCCTCCCCAACACCTTTCCTGTCACAGACGAAGGGATCCGGCCAAGGCCGGTCCCTGCGACTGCGATAGGCGTACGCTACAACAGCTTGCTCTGAACGTGTACGTTAAATTCTTAGGATTAGGATTAGGATTATTTGGGGCAGTGTGATTTATATTTGAGAGAGAGAGCAGTGAACAAGATTTGTGTATATTGAACAGAAGTTTGTGAAAGACTTTGGTGTTTAAAGTTCGGGTTATTGCTTAACCGTAAGTAGTTAACTATTTGATATTTAGTATGCATTGTTATTTTGTGATGGTTATAAAACATAAGTGTATTATGTTAAAGTGTAGTAGTAGGGTAATGATATATAATTTTATAACGATGTGGATAATGAATGTTTAGTATAACCTGTATAATATGGACATGGAGTAAAGCAATGAAGTTGGTTGGTATATAAAGTGTATGGAATAATAAGGTGGTACATCATAGTAATTAAGTGTATCTTGGTTACAGCACTGTAAGAGGTAGCTGTTATAGCTGATACAGCAGTAGTGTCTACCGAGAGATGTAGAGGTAGCTTGCCTCTGTATTGAAGATGTATCCAGAGATGGCTTGCCGGAATGAAGATATGGCTGATAGTGAGCTTGCAGAGGTTTGGTGAATTCGTGAAGGAGTGGTACACGAGAGAGTGCAGTGTGGTGGTTATGTTAATAATTTTTGTCTACAACCTTACCTTCAGAAACCTATCGCCCTGAAATATAAACGTATTCTGAGTAAATTTAGACTTTCTGCACATAATCTCAGCATAGAAACGGGCAGATACCACCATATCAAAAGAAGCAATAGAATATGTAATCTCTGCAACATGAATGTACTAGAAGACGAATATCACTTTGTTCTAGTTTGTCCGTTCTACTATACTATAAGAGATAAATATATTAAAACTTATTATTATAATAAACCATCAACTCTGAAATTAACAGAACTACTGTCCACCGATAACTCAAGAGAGTTAATTAAACTGTGTAAATACTTGACAACTGCTACCACACATAGAACAGACAACCTTGAATTATGAGTATGTTTTTATTTATTTATGTATTTATTTATTTCATTACTGTATTTTACTATCGACTGTGATATCTTTTAATAGGTCTATCCTGTAGACCTCACAATTCCCCGCAATGTGTACAATGTATTATTTTATTGTAAATATGTTTGTATGCCTACAAAATGTATAATTTTTGGCAAATAATAAACTGTTTAAACTATGTGGAAATGAAGTTCCATGTGTGGGCTATTTATTAGCTGTGTTATGGTTCTGTAGAAACAACGGGTTGTTGTTTTGTATCACTATTATACTGTACATGTATAATAATGGAGGTGTGGTGAATTCGGAAGGTGAAGAGGAGGAGTTGTGCAATTAGTTAATAATTGTATTAGTTAATGTGATCATGTATTTGTTGAAATATTAGCAATGATAGTTGTTAATTGAAAGAAAGTGATATGGGCAATACTGCTTAATTAGTTAAATATATTACTTTGGGGTGTAATAAAAGAACTGTTTTAATGAAGGTATATGAAGTCATAAGATGGACGATGACATTTTATTTTGAATACGTAATATTTTAATTTTTATTTTTATTTTTTTATTTAACGACGCACTCAACACATTATATTACGGTTATATCGGCGTCGGACATATGGTTATGTCGAGAAAAAACCCCAGTGGTCAGCTGACGGGGATCGATCCTAGACCGACCGCGCATCAGGCGGGCACTGTACCACTGGGCCACGCTGCCCGCTAAAATAATATTTTAATATTACGTGGTACTACATATGTGATGTGACATATACTTAAGACATTGAGAAGTATTTGTGTGTAGTTTATATTGATTAGTGTTGTGATCATCTATACTAAGATGGTGACTGATGGAATTAGTTAAATGTGTGATGGAGAGAAATGTTGAGTGTGAGGGGCTGTGTTTGTGTGCATTGATGTATGATGAATAGGCCTATGGTTTGAGTAATGAATGAAATGTGTGAGTGTATATGATTGTTATTTGCTGATGTAAATAAATGTAGCAATCTTATATTGGTTTTATGTGTTGTTTCTTTTAGTTATCTAATCACTTGTGACAACGATGCACTCAACATATTTTATTTACGGTTATTTACGGTTATATGGCGTTAAGGACCACACATATTTTGAGAGGAAACCCGCTGCCGTCACTTCATGGGCTACTCTTATGTCGATTAACAGCAAGGGATCTTTTATTTGCGCTTCCGACAGGCAGAATAGCACAAACCATGGCCTTTGTTGAACCAGTTATGGCGTCATTTTTAGGCCATCGGTCCACAGGATGGTAGGTACTGGGTTCGGATCCGAGTCGAGGCATGATATTTTTAATCCAGATACTGACTCCAAACCCTGAGTGCAATGGGTAGGTGTAAACCACTTGCACCGACCAGTGATCCATAACTGGTTCAACAAAGGCCATGGTTTGTGCTATCCTGCCTGTGGGAAGCGCAAATAAAAGATCCCTTCCTGCCTGTCGTAAGAGTAGCATACTAGTATGTGGCGACAACGGGTTT
>JAECMU010138738.1:0-12711 GCA_016106625.1 Dracogyra subfuscus
TTAGGCTTTAGTAGCTAGTGACCTTTTATTTGCACCATCCCATAGACAGGATAGTACATATCACGGCCTTTACTGTACCAGTCTTGGTGCACTGGCTGTGTACATCCTCAATAAGACATCGGGTTATTATGACGCAGTTCTTACCAAACAGGTTAACGATTCTGTGGTTGGTGGGGTCGTCGTGCCGCTGTTGTAGACCATCAGGTACGTTGTGGAGTCTTTTACCACACCATGAAGACACTTCACAGAGGTTCCATCTGGACAAAGACATCAGTACAAAACGAAGATTTAAAAGCTGATTATATAAAACATATACTAATTTATTTTATTAAGATTGTAGCTGGATTTTGTTATGTTTTGTTTTGGGGTTTTTTTCTTTAGTTTTTTACATTAACACAATATATTCAGTTTCTAAACGGCGAGGTTGCACATCTAAAGCACAGTCACGCCTATCCTCTCCATACTGTAATATATTTTACTACTACCAAATAAAAACCTGTCTAAATGTCAGTTCATCAAATACCTATGTCTTACTCACAAATTGCTTTTCCATTTTTAAAACATTTAACTGGGTAGTATTTCTATATGCAAATTAATAAAGAAAAGTGTATGCTGCTGGCATGTTCCCAGGACAACGTGCTTGAACGTTATTTGGATATAGTCACGTCAAGTAGCATAAAATATAAATTAAGGTAATGGGGAATATTAGTAGTAAACATAGCAGCGATTACCACTGTAATTTATAAGAAGGAGTTTCGGATCGACCCCCGTTGGTGGGCCCTTTGAGCTATCTATCGTTCCAGCCAGAGCACCACTAGTATATCTAAAGTCATGGTATGTGCCATCCTATTTGTGGGATGGTGCATATAAAACATTCAATGCTACTAATGAAAAAAATGTAGCGTGTTTCCTTTTTAAGACCAAATGTTTGGCATCCAATAGCCGATGGTTAATAAACCAATGTGCTCTAATGGTGTCGTTAAAGAAAATAAACTTTTTTTAATTAGTAGGCTCCTTAAATTTGAACCAAATCGTCATTTAGAGTCCCGCTGTTTGACAAGTCTATTATATATTTCAAAACTTGTAGGTATGGCCACCAAAATGAATCCCAATATAATGTTCAGCTGTAACATTTCTTTTTTAAACAGAAACAAGGGATTAACACACATTGAGTTTCAGGATAAATACAGGTATATACCGTGTTTCATTCCGCAGACTTTTTCGATTTAACAAGTGCACCACAACTTGGCAAAGGCCATGGTATGTGTTGTACTGCATGTGGTAAAGTGCATATAAAAGATCCCTTGCTGCATTAGGAAAAATGTATCGGGTTCCTGATGACTATGAGTTAGAATTACCAAATGCTTGACATCCAGTAGCCTATGATTAAATAATCAATGCGCTCCAGTGGTGTCGTTACACAAAACAAACTTCTCTTCACAGAACTGATCGTTTGTAGTATTACAAATTAATTATAAGCCTGATTTGCGTTTAAGTTGGTGTTTAGTATATTTCTGTTGGTGTTTATAATATGTGCCGTATTTAAAGTACGAGATACTTTGACCCAGCAAGTGCTACGTGCAGGGCTGGAGCTAGGATTTTTTTATTGGGGGGGGGGGGGGGGGCAATTAAGTAGTTAATAGTCTAAAAGTGCCCCCTGGTGCCGCTAGCTCCGGCTCTGATGTGTTATAGTACCATCAGAAACGAGTAGCTGCCATTGTCCTACAACACGCACTACTAACCATTACTTGTGATGTGGTAGATTTGAGTGCTATGAGAAATGATTAACAGGCCGTGCCCTGTAATAAACACTACTCACAATTATTTTGACTCACCTGTAAAAAATGGATTTGTACTGCAGCCAGTCTGGTCGGATAATGCAATAACCGTATTATCTGTACAGACATCAATCGTAAGTCTGCATGAAGAAGTTGCATCTTTATACTTTCCGAGAATGTCTGAAGGACAAACTTTGCTGGTACTATCCAAAGAATCTAATAACAAAAGAAGGATCGTACATGGTACAACTGTACAACATTTAATAAGCTTATTGATCACCTACTAAGCTAGCAGCTGAAGAGATGCGATATTAAAGACCATAGTTTAACACCCAATAGCCGATGTATTTTTTTTTGCTGGGGTGTCGTTAAACATTCATTCATTCATTCATGCGATGTTAAAGTAAAATTCACGGTGAAGCCTTATTTAATAAAATTATATTAATAATAATTTAAAGGCATATTCGGGTGTTGTTTACGCACACAACTGCCGCGCATATATGAAACAATACTCCGGTAGCTTTTAAAGATGGAATGACGTCAATATTACAAAGACACCACTTTCATCTCTTTGCTATAACAATAAACTGGGTACATGATTTTCATCTTCAAAATGCTGGGGAAATTCCAGTATAAAATTGCTACTGAAAATATTTTTGTTTGAAAATTACAAATGCACCTGATTGTGTTAGGAGAAAAGTTTGTAATTTTTTTTTTTTTAAATGTTTGCCTAGAATATTGATTTGAAATGAGATTACGGTATTATATATTATTATTATTATTTATTGAGTACAAAGTCAAAACAAGGATGCGAAAAGTGATTTCTATCCTCAACCTGTAAACTTGGAACACTGACACGGTCAACGTATGACAGGCATGGGTCCTAATTGCGAGTTTAATATATAGCTACTTGAGTATTATGTAATACTGACCCAAATGAAATAAATACACAATTACATGCACGAGCGGATGCATGATTTTTCTAGGAAGGGGTGCAACATTTTAAAAGGGTGCCTACAGTATTCAAAAGTATACTGACGTAATCTTCCATAAAAATATCAAGTTGAGCAAGATATTAGATGTTCCTTCACTAAATTCCAATAAATGCATTATATTCATGTCATATACATCACTTTTTCGGGGGGTGGGGGTGAACACCCGTAACATCCCCGTTGGTTCCGCGCCTGACATACACTTGTGATATAGCATGTCTTCTGGTCTATTTGTAGAGTTATATACATTTCATTATTGTTAGAAATGTTGGTAGTTAGACAAGACAATGCATTTTACTTGCCATAACGTTAAACAAAATTGGTAAGAAGTAGGGATATATATATATATTTTTTTTAAATAGGGCAGAGACTTTTGTTTTTTAAATTTAAGTTGTAGTAAGTGCATATGCTATTAGTCTTTATAGAAGATTTGTGGGAATTTCTGAGTGGTGATTTTTTTTAATATAAGCCAAAATGTCCTAATAAAATATGAACTTGTAGTTTAAATATAGTGAAATAATTCCGTAAACGTTAATGGATATTATGTTGTTCCAAAATTATTTCTATAATGCACACATATACATTACATTTTACAGGTATATCAATTAAAAAACTCTTCATTAGGTATAGATTAAATCGAACTTCAATTTTAAGGTATTTGTACACAATATAGGAGACAATTACACGACCTCTGAGGTGGTGCAATCCCATTTGTATGTCTGTAATAGTGAGCATTACTGCAATAGGTGTTGCAACAGTGAATTTTCTTATAGACACATTGTGACAATCGCAAACCTATATTATGTAATTCATATATCTATACGCATGTGTCTCGGTCTCAGAAAAGTGTGGACATATGTTGCAGAATTACATTAGTTGTTTCCTGGAATTAATGTATCATGCAATTACCATGCTCATGCCTTAAAGAGACATTCCTGAGTTTGCTGCAATTTTTAAGATGTCATGGACTAACAGAGATCCGTTAACGATTATAATTACATATCACATATAATATTCTGCATAAAATTGTATTTCCTAAAATATGTTTTTTTCCGTACGTACGAAATTATTTGCTGACAAAATCCAGTTTGGGCTTCTTACAAATATTAAGACGACCAGAAATACATTGAATATGCAGACACTAATATTCTAAACCAGATAATGTATTTAATATGTAAGTTTAATCGTAGAAATATTTTATTAGTGAGAAACATCTTACAATGCAGCAAACTCAGCAATGTCCCTTTAATGGTGAATACAAAAAAACATTGAATTCTTATGTCTAAGATATTAATTTTGTTAATATTTGATGTAGCTGCTCAGTGCACGTTCATATGAAACACTGAAAACACAGAAATATAGTTTGAGGAAAGGCTGCTTCTTTCAGCCGTTTAACGTGTGATTGAGATTTTGTCCATGAGCCGATACCCCAAATTTGACCAACTCGTACCACCACAGAGCACCAAACCTAATTATGCTTTATTGATTGGGATATGTATCTGGATCTCAAAACGGCATGATGAACTTTTCTGCAGAGTAACTTCAGGGAAAAAAACGTTTTAGTAAAGAGTATGTATTTGTTCTAAAGCTTTAATAACGTTTCTCTGTCTTAATCTACATTCGGATCGATCCCCGTCAGCTAACCACTGGGGTTTTTTCTCGACATAATCATATGTCCGACGCCGATATAACCGTCATTGCAATGTGTTGAGTGCGTCGTTAAAAAAAAAAATTAAAAATTAAAAAATCTACATTCCAATATATAGCTACTTTTAATCACACAAATTGAAATGTACTTCTCAACTTTCATCAGGAATTTATTGTGAAATATTTCCAGCTAATTAAGGAATTGCAACATCGTTGTAATCTAAGATGGCCGTCAATATATAAGCAGATCGTAATTTATAACATGGAAACCGTAATTTATCGTATTTTGGAAGATATATTTATTTTATTGGGCAAAGCAATTTATTTATAACGACGTCTTGCTAAAGGACATGTTGCATTATCACTTCAATCAAACGTGGTCAATAAAATGGCCCCAAGAGTAAAAAGTGGCCATATCTTACATTCTACATACATGTATATTTCCCAAAGAATAATTTATATTTCAAATCTAAACGACAAAACCATGGCGCAGTCAAAATCGTATCCCTGCACAAGTCAGAGTCCAGAGGATGTTCTATACAAGGTCGTGATAAGTTTCCATGATCCACTATGGGGTGAGTTGCTAACATCCTTCCTGCACCTCCCAAGGAGATACGCATTTCATCCTTCCTCCACCGCCAAAGGAGATACGGCAGTGTACATTTCGTCCTTCCTGCACCTTCCAGTCCGCATAGGACTGTGATGGCATGCACTCATGAATCACCATGAAAATGGTGATGATATCATGTGTTCGCGAAAGGTGAGCATATCCTGCCCCACCGGTGGCACCCGTCATGAGCACAACCCACAGCACCTATGTAAAGTCTACAATAAGGTAAAAGTGTACACCATTTTCATCAAAAAGATGAAAATGTACGTACAAGGTCAAAATAGGGTATTGCATCTGACATCATTTTTGTCAGTGATGCGTCATATCGTGAGATGGCCTCACAGTGTCGACCATAGAACTTTGTGAAAGCCTTCAGGAGTCCTTGAATGTTATAACCCTGATGAAACAACTGCTGTACCAGAATGGTATGTCGGTCTTTAAAATCGGCATATGATGTGCATGCCCTGAGGTATCTCAGAAGTTGTGAAATATAAACACCAAAAGCTGGAGCAGAAAGAATATTGCTCGACATGAATGGGAAACTGACGATTGGAAAGTTGAAGTTATCCCTTTTATCATACAGCTTAGAGTGAAGTACGTCGCCGTTCTGAATCTCTATGTATAGATCAAGGTATGAAACAGATGTTTCACTATCAGTAGTTGCTTTTATTTCCAACTCTGGTGGGTAAATCAATGAAAGGTAATCTGTGATCTTGTTATTATTGAATGATATAAGATCATCAATATAGCGAAATGTAAAATTAAACCTTTTAGCAAGATTCCTTTGTTTTGACTTAACCAGATTAGTTAGAAAATCTGATTCATATACATAGAGAAACAAATCGGCGAGTAATGGGGCACAATTAGTGCCCATGGGGATACCCACTTCCTGTCTGTATGTTCTATCCCCAAATCGAACATATATGTTGTCAGTTAGGAAGTCCAGCATTGCACATATGTCGGTCTCTGTGTACTTCTGTCTCGATTCACTTGCAGTCTTAACAAATTGTCCAGATCCATTGAAGATAGTTATATTTTCATATCTTCGTTCACCAGTTTTAGCAACAAATGCCCCATTGATTAAAGAATGTAGTTTTTCCTTAAGCTTGTCGTGGGAGATTGTTGTGTACAGGGTTGAAAAATCAAATGTTTTAACACTGGTGAATGTTGAATACAACAAATACAGGGTTTGTTTATTATGATAATAATACAGATAAATGTTATCACTTCATGGTTGCAAAAAAAAAAAGAAAGAAAAAAGAAGGGCCAGTGTATTTGTTAAGTATCACCTAACACAATAATTTTGACACCAACTGCTACGCGTTAAGGGTAAACGAATCCTTTCTCACAAAACATCTACATATAAAGTTGCTGACATGGATCACATACGAGTTCACAATGCCAACATTGCTGTAATACATGGGCATATAGTTATACAAACCGTTTAATCCATCAGGAGCAAACTTTCAACACCAGTTTGATCTAGAAAATCCAGCATCGTTGACAGCAGTGTGTAGACCGCGGAGAGGAATACAAGAAAGCATTACCAACAAACTCCGTCATCGTAATCTTATCATAGTTAGGCTCAGAATCTTTCAATCATCCCATATAGTTTTATCATTCCCATTTTCTAACATGTATATACTTTATTATTGCATTTTGTCGACCAAGACAATTTATCTCACAAAATGTATAATCGTGTGACACTAACATTTATCGCTTGTATGCTTCAGCTATAAGTGGAAATGATCGGCCATCACTAAATGAACTTAGTGGCTAATTATTAACGTGATTCAGATAACAAAACAATTGCAGCAGTTGTTGCAGAAGTTGTCCCATGGTAGCTATAAAAACATTATGTTTAATGGTGTTCAAGCTACATAGAAATAGTGGCATTATTTCAGAGATGCTTCTTCTGGTTTCTGTACAAATGATAGAGCTACTAGCAGGAACTGCAATGATATGGTCCATACCCATCCGTAATACTGCTGCTGTAATATGAAGGGCTGCAAAAGCCAGATTTATCAAAATGCGGGCTGTAGCATTTAAATATATAAAACCCTGGAGACTCAGATGCTGATATCAATATGTCATCAGGGAGTCATAATACAGACGTTGGTTGGTAACAACTCGAAGCTTTAGACCACTTCCACAAGTATCTATTCCACATGGATTGACGCCACGCACCTTCCGAAGTCATCTGATTCATTAAAGATTCTTAACCACATTTCGCCAATATATTTTGTTTGTGAATTGTTACAACACCTAAGATTAGGTGATGTAGATTCAAAATGAATATTTGTTGTTGACATTTGATATGGTAATTACGTTTGGTCATATTAAACATATAACGGACTAACAGGATACAAATATTAATAGTTACAACGATAGGGCTAGAAGATTTGATGTTGGACGAGTTGGACAGAAAATGGGAATGATAAAAAATGATTCCACAGTATTTACCAAAACATCAGTTATTGACTGCGAGTTGCCCATTGATTGGCCAGATTGGCATTATAGACTTGGTCTATATCGTAACATTTCTTGTAGATACTGTAGTTTAAACGTAGACTAATGACATAAGACATAAATGTCAGTATAAGAATTATTATTTTAGATAACTTGCAGATATTTTTAATGGATTTGAACATCCTCAAAACGTAGCAGTTGGTTTCAAAAAGATTGTTTTATGTTTGTTATATAACACATTTCTTAGTTCTTACAGTCATTTTGTTAACCATCTTGAATTCTGGAAATGATAACATTTAATTCCTTGCCCCCTAGAAAACACTCTTTTTTATGTAAAAATGTTGAAGTTTCGAGTAAAACAGAATGTAAGTTATGGACACTTCTTATGCCTAACGAACATTTTCTGGGAGATTTTGTATTTATGTAACCTCGGGTAGTGAAAACTCAAGACTGTCTTTTACTTAGGCTCATTGATTAATGATGATCGCGAAAAACCTACAAAAACAATAATACACATGTGTTATAGTCATGTTTAAGTAATAATAATAATAATAATAATAATAATAATAATAATAATAATAATAATAATAATTATTATTATTATTATTATTATTATTATTATTAGACATGCTCATTCATTCATTCATTCATTCATTCATTCATTCATTCAAAACATCAGTATATGTAAAGATTTATATGAAGTAAAATAATAGATTTGTATTCAATATAATAAAATGTTATTAAAAAATTCACTTACCAGTAATCACGTTCTACTTCGCACTAAAACTATCATATGGAAATATATATCAAGTTATCTTTGACTTTACAGTCGTGTAGTCAGGGTTGTTATGTAAATTGCTTACTCTTTTGCTACATTATTCTAAAATGTATTTGGTACCTTCGGTGCATTTCGTGCATGAATAAATTCATTGTTGGCATTTTTCTCATCATAATATTGGCGGCCATCTTGAATTCAAAATGGTGGTCATTGTAAGACAACCTTGGAGTCATATTTAAACTTCTGTGTGACTTTAAATATGTCTCAACCTGCCCCTGTATGATATTAAACTGACTCTGAAGACCATATAATATAGCAAAACAATATATGTAGCCATGGTGATAAGACGTTTTGGGGAGTAACAATATGCAGATGTAAAGCAGTTTTGTTTAATATTTGGTCTATAAAAATATATTCATTTTTATGTTAAACACATTTAACTTGTATTTGTTTAAATAGCTGTCCATATATTTCGAGCTGTGAATAATAACATATATAGTAATATAGTATGCACTTTGGCCTCGACTGTCTTCATTGGCTGTCTATTTGATGCAGCTAATTTTCATGGGAGAGGATTTAGTCAAAGGGCTACTATCGACTGATATTGTTGTCTTCAGAGAGAACAAGCAGTTTTACAAAAAGATTCCACAAACAACGTTCATGTTTGAATACTTCAACTTTTTGTTTTTGTTAATGGACCAAATGTCTTTAGTGGCTGTCCTGTGATGGGTACATGGAACTCTGGACATTTGTGTACAAGCCTTTCCTGAATAAATGTTTAAAAAGGGTTTTCCTTTCACTGCTTCAGCCTTCAATAAATCGTTTGCAATTCAATTGGGGCTTCAAATACAAAACAAACCTTATTTCATATAAACTTCAAATGGATTAATTTAAAATTTAAAAAAAGAACTTATGTCTTTGTAAATATGTCTCGACACGTCTCAGATGGCCGACTGCTCGTGCACCTTGTCTTCAGATCCTCACATCTGCCATGGCCAGTGTGGCTTCTGCATATGTGTTTTCGTGTCTTGTCAAGCACCATTTGGATTGTTTCTATTGATTCCAATTATCATTAGTGCTTCTCCTGGGTTTTGCATGATGATTGATTTTAAGTTCAACTGTCAAATCAACTAGATTTGTTCATGTCATCATATCCGATTTGTTTGAACTGAATCTACAGTTTCTCAGTAAAGTCCGTTCCTAGATGAATTCATGACAAAGAACACAAACAAGTATAGAGCGTAGTTGTGATTAGGGGCGGAACACAGCCAAGTGGTAAAGTGTTCGCATGATGCACGGTTAGTGTGGGATCGATCACCATCTCTCGCTATAACAAACATCCCTTGCTTCTAATCGAAAAGAGTAGCCCATGGCGACAGTGGGTTTTCTCTCTCAAATAAAATGTGTTGGGTGCGTCATTAAATAAAATATTTCCTTCCTTCTTTTCTTTCTTTAGTTGTGATTATCCATACTAAACAGCAAGGGGAACAAGTCTTGGGCACGTGGCAGGTGCAAATAAGCTGTTTTCTTTTGTAGTGTGAATGAATCCAAAACTCCCCTGCACGTGCTGTAACCTCACCGTGGAGCAGGGGTGTAACATTCTCTTAGAGAATGGCCAATACAGCACAATTTAAAGTTTAGAATAAAAGTCAGTATCCGTGATCTTTGTATTTGTATTTGTTTTTACACTGTTTTTATATATATCTTGTATTTTTCTATTGATGTTGATCATCACCTTATTTATTTCCATTACCATAGTTTGACACCCAATAGTCGATGTATTTTTCGTGCTGGGGTGTCGTTAAACATTCATTCATTCATTCATTCAAATCCAAAACTGTGCTGTTTCATCAGACACAATACTTTCCATGAGACTGCCTGACTCGGCATCAATTTTTAGTGCTGAAGTTTGTGTAGTCATTACAGCCTTGGAAGAAATCAAAGATTCCATAGCATCCAAATTTATTATTTGTACAGACTCACTTTCGTGTCTTCAAGCTTTAAAACATATGAAGCTGGACCATCCCTTAATTGGGATGGTTATACGAAAGTGTGTCTTTTTATCCATTGCCAATAAAGATGTGATCTTTTGTTGGGTACCCAGCCATGTTGGTATTAGGGGTAATGAAAAGGCAGATTATGCTGCCAAGTCTGCTTTAGATTTGCCTCATGCCAGGGTTGGTGTCCCTTATAGTGATTTTAAACATAGCATTAACCAGTTTATATTTTCGACTTGGCAACATGATTGGGACGGTGCGGTTGCGAACAAGCTTCATGCCATCAAGCCAGTCTTGGGAGAGTGGCAGTCATCCTATAGACAGTGCAGAAAGGATGAAGCAGTGTCGTGCCCGCATCGGTCATACCTATTTGACCCATTCATTTATCTTGAAGAAAGATCCTCCACCTCATTGTGAGCATTGTCAGTGTACTCGGACAGTGCGCCACATTTTGGTGGAGTGTAAGCATTTGTCAGAAATTCGGAAAGATATTTTATTCTAACTTTTAATTTTATTTATCTGTGATATTTGTATTTTTGCACACCCCTTTACACTGTGTTTTTATTTGGGTTTTGACTTTTCATATTGATGTGATTCACCATTTAATGTGTACCCCATTACCATCGTGTGACACCGAATAGCCGATGTAAAAAATTTTTTAACGACGCACTCAACACAGTATTATTACGGTTATATCGGCGTCGGACATATGATTATGTCGAGAAAAAACCCAGTGGTTAGCTGACGGGGATCGATCCTAGACCAACCGCGCATCAGGCGGGCACTGTACCACTGGGCTATGCTGCCCGCTTGTATTTTTTCATGCTGGGGTGTCGTTAAACATTCATTCATTCATTGTAAACAGGAATGCCACTATTTGGAATGTGAGGTACCAAATAGAATACCTGCTCCCAGCTTTCAGCTAGTTTATGTTTTCCTGGAGGCCAACCTTTCTTACCAACACTAGCTGTATGTTATGCTTGACAAGACCTGAGTGTCCTATATCTAAAATAGACATGTAGAGAAAACATGTTCTCAACTACCAAGAACCTGTCTAACTTGAAACACCTGATCCTCACTCGAGTTATCTGTGTCAATCTGAACACCAAGTTCTTTTAGTGTAGATTTTCTATCCCGTTCAGGTAATGTACATTCTTCAGCTAATCTATCAACAACCTTGTCCTCTTGAATACAGTAAATCTCTTATCTAGGCTTGATAACTAAAGGTTTTGCAGAAATGCTACAAATGTTCACTGGTATTCTGATACTAGAATGTGGACGATTTTATTGAATAACTCTTGGACAAAGTGTAAAACGTGAACCATCATCCAAATTCCCCTTAAACACTTCTGTAACATCAGTCATCTCCGCTTGTAAAGGTTTCCTATTCAAACATTTGACTTTACAAACATTACAAGCAATACTTTCAAAAGCCATTCTCCATTCTTAAGGGATGTTACAACCATTTGTTGTTCCTGCAGATAATTGTTTACACAATCTAATAACGTTTGTACCAACTATCACACGGCAATATCTTGCAAATTATTTATCAGATACCACCAACACAGAAACAAAAATGGAACTGCAACAGAACACTCAATACATCCTAAGTATTTCAACTTGAAGCCATCTGCTACATATACCTGCAATCCTAATGTATCTAAGCTAAATAAATCTGGCTTAAAGGGATTATGTAAATTATTGTATTATGTCTTTGAAATAGTTGAAACCATTGGTCCACTTTTAATTAATACTTTGAGTTCATGTTCATTAACTCTGATAGTACATTCATAGAAATCCAATCAAACGTTTCATAAAGGTTTTGCCATCATCATCTTGAAATGTCGAACCTTCACGTCAAGTTAGCCACCGTCAGAAGCTACTGTTCGTTTGGGTAATGATTCCTCTGTTCAGTCAAACTGTATCGACCTCGTCCTCTGCTATTCTGATTCATACTTGAGATTCCGCAGTAAGTCCTACTTTTCTGAGAAAATTTTCCTCTGCATGGCTGATAAGAGTAGCCTCTATCCGTCCTCTAAATACAGAATAAGACCTATGTTCCTAAACATTCATTCCATCCAACGTCTTTAAAATCATATTAAACTTATAATGTATCCTGTGATCCTATTTCTTTTCCAAACCATCCATCCTGTTATCACACTTCTTTTCCAACATAGCCACTCTATATACATCATCTAAAGACTAAAGACATAGCCTGTTTTTGAATGAACAACAGAAATATTTGGTAAAGTGAGACTGAATTCCTTTTCAACTTGCCTTATTTCCCTTAGTAACTCATTATACTCCTTAAAGGGAGATTCCTGAGTTTGCTGCAAATATTTCTATGATTAAACGTACATATTAAATATATGTTCTTGTTTAGAATATCAGTGTTTGTATATTCAATGTGTTTCTGGTCGTCTTAATATTTGTAAGAAGC
>JAECMU010138764.1:0-22865 GCA_016106625.1 Dracogyra subfuscus
TACAGGTTTGTAAATTAAACTAAACTTAATGTTAATTTTCATGAACTGAAACTAGGGTATGTCGCTTTAAAAAGTCCTGGAAAATGAAAACATTTGAAGTGTATGAACCCTGTGTTTATTCAGAGCCTCTTTAAACTTACAAAATTTAGGGGTTCGGATTGTGTCAATCTGTCCCCATTTCAAGATGTATGACTGGAACTTAGTGTCTGTTGTAGAAGTAGATGTTTTGTGTGCTACTGGTCAAAGAATATATAAAATTGTAGCCCATTAAACTTTGTAATTATTAAAAAAATGTTTAACACCCACTGTTTCCTCGTTGTTTTTTCATTTTTCTTTCAATATTACAGTGAAACCCCACCTAACAACCACCCCAATATTAAAACCACCTCACTTTTAAAGGCCCAATTACACTGGAGAACGGTAACGGAAAACCGCGCGGTGAAAAAAATAGAACTAGTGCTTTTACATAGAACCAATTACACTGAGCGCGGAACAGCCCGACGGCAGAGCGGTAAACCGCTGGCGATAAAACGTTGAGCGATTTTTCTCAATTGAAGCGCGGTAAATTTAGGAGTTCAGCCAATGAGGACTAGTTCTGCTGTATGACGTCATATCCACCACGTGTAGTCAACATGTCGGTGGAAAACGACTTATTAAAGAAGTGGAGAAATACACACTACTTTACGATCAAACACACGAAGATTACAAAGATGCTCATAAGAAACAGCTGATTTGGGAACAAATCGGGACCAAACTAAATATATCGCATAAATATATTGCATGTGTGTAGGTTGGGGTGGTGGTTGGGTTCGAAGTGGGTGGGGGTTGGTGGGTCCGGGCAAACCACCCCGCTGTCCGCTCAACATAAATCATTATTATCATTAGTAATTATCTCCGTTTACAAATAAGTTAGCCAAAATCTTATAAGATTCAAACTAGTTTGAGTTATAATAGTGCAGTATACGAACCCCAAAATAGTTCTTCTTTTTGTCGTTGTTTACAAACCAAAATTCATCGCGCGGTATTCCGCGCTGTGTGTAATTTTAAAAACCGCGCGGTTTACCGCTTTCCGTTCTCCGCTGCCCGTTACCGCTCTCCAGTGTAATTGGGCCTTAAGACCACTTTTTTTAAAAGACTGGAACATTTTCTTATTTTATAGGTAAAACTACCCTGGTATTAAGACCACCCTGCTATTGTGTATTATGACCAGGAAATCATTCCCATTGGTAATTTTTAGTGCATTTCGATCCTGTCATGGTGGAAGTCATGTCAACAACAAACTTACATCATCAGCGATACGTACTTCAGAACTATGATGCAACATTGCCTCTTGTTCTCAACTTGCAAACTTCTTTTAAACAACAGTATCATTTCAAAAAATCTTCCATAACATGATAAATATCAAAAATGGGTAAGAAACAGAAACTCTTGAATTGACATTTTTCCCTCAATAAAAGGTTCGCGAATGACATCAATTCACTTGTGCAAGATAAACAGTATTGTCTCAATGAGCGGTTGATTATTCTTCAATGGAATATCGCTCCTCCATCAAGGTGACTGACTAGTCTAATACGTAACAAAATAAAGTGTTCGGCAACATTAACAAAGTGAGTTTGTGTATTTTTAGGGTGTTTTATCAAAGTGCTGAAAACAAAACACGAATGTCGTCGTACCATCACTATTTCAATACAATTTTATGCAAAATATCATTATTAAAAATGTCAAATGCTCTTCTGGTCAACAATAATTTTTCATGTAATTAGACTAATATTCAGTATTCATAAATTCATGACATTAGTTTGTAATTCTGTTCTAGTGCATATTTATTGGATTCCATTGTGTTATGTACATAATTCAAATAAATGATATTTGCTATCTATTTCTTATATTATAATTGTATATGATTTGGAATAAACTTAAAATTATAGTAACCCACCCCAATATTAAGATCATATTTATCAAGTCCCATGGGTGGTCTTAACAGCAGGTTTTCACTGTCCTTTATATGAGCCATATTGTTCATCTATTCCAAGCTGATGAAAATGAGAAATTTAGTTTAACGACACCACTAGATCACACCGATTTATTAATCGTCGGATATTGGATGTCAATTTTGTTTTTCATTTTAAGTCTTTGGAGAGAAAACCGGTTACATTTTTCCATTAGTGATAAGGGATCTTTTATATGCTCCAACCCACAGACAGGATAACACATGCCGCAGCCTTTGATATACCAGTTGTGGTGCACTGGCTGGAACAAGAAATATCTCAATGAGCCCACTAATGGGGATCGATCCCAAACAGACTGCACACCAAGTGAGTGCTTTACCACTTGGCTAAGTCTCCCTTTCCAAGCTGATGAAAGACTGGGCGACTATAAGCTGAATAAATAACTCATTTACTCTAATAGTACAACACCATGTACTTGAAATTTGAAATTAGTCAATTTTGAAAATGTTTGTAACTGGCTTTTGTGAGGTTAGATTTAAAAATTTGGTTATGCCTCATGCTTATTACTTCCAAGAAACTTTTGTTTTTGTCCCGGTCATGTTACTATACTAATTTTAAAATAGTAAACAACATCAAAAACAACAACAGCGAACTTTATTTACAATATGTCTACACAGAATATACTGGTATATAAACATGGTAAAACATTATCACAGATTGCCAAACATAAAACATTAAGTATTAAAAGGTGAGTTTTCAATATGATATTTCTATGTTCTGACCCAGTATTAACTACAAATAGAAATGTTTTTAACAGTTGTGTCATCTGATGGCAAAAACTTGTATCTCTCTTTTTTAAAACTAAGTTATGCCTAAAATTATTCTTCCATGAATTATTGCAAAGAGTAGTACAATGTGTAAAACAAAATATGTCCATAAAATCTTCATTATGATAAGGCCAGAACCCGACACCGCTACTAACCAATTAAATTTTTCACTTTAAAAGACTTTTTAAAATTTGCTTCAAATCACTTACAAAAAGATGTTAGTGTTTAAGCAATAAATGTTAACTCCTGCAATATCAACAAGTCCTTAATTAGGCACAACAACTATTTCTCTTTTTTTTCTTCAAAAAATGTGTAACAATTCAGTTTGTAGTTTTTGCCCTTGGATGGCAGAGTAGTTTGACTAATCTTGTGTTTTTTTCAGTTAACCTGTCACCATGATTCATATAAAAAGTCCAATTTAATAAAAGGACACCCATTAAAATTTTATCTCAACAGCACATGCTTGCAGGAATTTTATATTCTGAATTTTTAATCAGAGTTTTATCACCAATCTAACAATATTTATATTTGGCAGCATTTCCCAAACCACAAAATGTCTTTCTTTTCCTTTTCTTTTTTGTCTGAATATGACTTGAAAAAACCCTTAATTCCAATCTGAATGTCAAAATCCCTCATTTTAAGTTTTTGCAAAGAAAGAAAAATTAATCACATTTATGCTTTGGAAGTGAATGATTCAAACTTTCTGCAAGTCCATGCCAAAGGCGTCGAGTCAGATTTCAGAAATAAAACCCTGCAATATCAAGACTGTTCACAATTGTCATTAAAAATATGTACATAATGTCAATCAAAAGTGTTAATTATGGTGTAGTAATGCAGCCTTGATGAGATTTTTCCCTTGAGGTGGTAGTGCTGATGGGAAGACAATGTCAAATTCTATTATCAAGTCTCCTTTCTCTGATGGTTCTGATGAAATAGGCATTCCTTCTTCTGGTACTACTTTCTTGTACCCAGGTCTGAAAAACAAAAATGTTTCAATATAGCTGTACACAATAAAACGAATGCATGCATTTAACCCAGTGGATTCAAGATTTGTTTTAAAATGGCCTTAAATGAACAGGATTAATCTCCAGGCTTTAAACATTATACCCTCTCCTATTTTTAAAGACGTAACGAAAAACTCTTTTTCACAATCACACTGTCATGCAAAATACAAGCATTTGTGGAAATGAAAAAGTACATAAAATGTCCAAGGGGAGATAATTAATATCATGAAGGATGAATTCTGACTTGAAGATTACTATGGTATATATATATTAGTAAATGGGTGTTATTAAAATCTTATTATAATTGTCATCCTGACCGTTGAATTTTACTAAATATTTACCAGAAATAAATGAACATGCTGTTAATAGTACACTTTCCAAAAATGTAACACACTGTAATATTTATATAACAGAGATGAAAAACCTAAGACTTTTTTAACGAGAGCTTTTGAAGTTTGGTGCCATCAAACTTTAAAATTCCACAATAATGCCCTATTTTTCCAGATCCTACAAAGTTACCTGGAATTTTGTCGAAAGTCATTTTTTACTCTAAAATTAAAATTCTTCCCTATTTCATTACCAAATATTTTGAAGACTGAAAGAAACTACTTTGGTGTGGATTTGGTAAATTAGTCCACCCCTTATTTTAAATTTGTTTCTATCTTAAACGTTTTAACTGTATACTGCAACAAAACTCTGGAATTAAACATTTTCATATCCATAATGTATGTGTGATAACTGTTCTTGGGAGAACGTTTATTAAGTTCAAACTACCTTTTTAGTATAATGATCCTTCATGTTGTGCATTAAAGTTCTGTTCTTTACTTACTTGATAATGTCATTGATGGGGATGTGAAGGATGCGCTCGTCCAGTGTGTGAATATCGACCGTCCATCCCGTCAAAGCTTTGCCCAGCGGAACCTTTGCTGTGTGAATCAGGTTGATGCCCTCTCGACGGAAGCTGGGATGGGGTTTGTCTTTTACAATGAATACTATATCAGCTGAAAACAAAAAACAGATCCGGTGTAAGAACATTTTGTATACACTTCATTCTGGTTAATTAAATTACACTTAATAAAACAAGTTAAAAAAAAGAGTTTCTAAATTCAAATTACAAGTACTTATATATTATTTTTTACAATAATTATTTTCGTACACCTGAAATGATTCTAATAATCCAGGTTTTTGTAATATCCCTTCCAAAAATGCATGTTCGTCTGAAAAGTAAAGGTTATCGAGACAAACCTGTTTTTGTTTTTTTACAGTATTTCTTTGTTTGAACATCACATATTTTAGTTTCTCTCTGCTATAACCATATGCAGATGTGTTGCAAGTTTGTGGACTAACTAAACTTTATGTCTATTTTCACAGACTTAAACTGGGGCCTTTAAAGGACAAAGGTCAGATAAAGTTTACTTTTCAATAAAGTAGAACAAGAAGGTGTGTTTAGACATAGAGCATAATACATTCAACAATTTGTTTTAAAATGTATCTAATGAGCGAAAGTGAGTTTGATATGTTTTTAAACAAGTTGTGAGATAAATGGTATCTAATGGACATGAATGTATTATACTATTTCTTACATATCCTCAAAAACAAAGTTTTAAGCACATTTTAACATCTTTTTCGACTAAAAGCTATTTACAGCTAACTTATGCGTCACAGACACATGATTGTCAGGTTAACTATATGTCACTGTGTAATATATTTCCAGTGTGTTGTTTTGAATGCTTGGCACTGGTGACCTGGTTATTACCTGGTATTGGAGCAGCCAGTCGTATGTCTTGAAATGTGTTACCAAAAATAATGCATATGTTCTCCCCAAAGGGTATATAAGAAATTACAGTAAATGGTAAAACCGATCCTCATTTTAAGAACACTTTTTTTTTAACACTATTATTTTGTTACTACTCTATCACAAATAAAAAATAAATTGTATATTAGGTATATAAGATAGTTAAAAAAAAAAAAAGTATATTCTTTGTCGTCTGTGTTACACTGTTAAATGATTCAATTCAAAACCAAGTTTAGCATGTGGTACTCCATTGTTATCAATACTACGGAGGCATAATCATTCATTGTTACTACAACCCATCCCATAGGCTCTATAGGACTTACACATAACCTATATTTACAGGAAACAAATAATGCTTAGATGGGGGGAAAACACCAAACAATTTTGTTAATTCTTGTCTTTCATTTTAAAACAACCATCCCCAAGGTTTGTGCACTTTTAAAATATGATAAAACTGAAGGCTGAATATTTGCAGAATTTAATTTGAAGGATTGGAAAGGGAAAGCAGACTGCATATAAAGTTAATTTAAGACTTTCTTCTTGTTAACATTGTTTATACCTGGGATATTGTTAGGTCCTTGATCACCTTCTTCTGGGAATGTGATTCTTGTTCCAGGTTTCCAACCTTTCTTAACAGTGATCGTTAGGATTTTGTCACGAATGCTTGATGTGTGACCATCTTCATTCATAACCTGTACAATGAAAAATAATAATCATACTCCACATACACACAAAAAACTACTTAGAGGCACAAGTTTTGTGTGAAACAAATAAATAGACACATCTTTCTAAACAGTATTATAAAAAGTAAGTAGATTTTTTTTACATTGCATGAATTACACTAGATTAAAAATAAAAGCAAAAACACAAGAAATCCCTAAAACTGTCACACACCTGTTTTGTTCTACATCCCGAAGGATAGTTATAGGTATAAATATAAACATTTGAGTCATCAAATAACAGACACGCTTGAACCATCTATGAAAGTGTCATATTTGTTTTTATTCACTGTTTATTTTATGTCTGGTGTTTGCCTTATTATCCATGACTACCAATACTAAAATGGCTGGCTCATACCAAACTGCACTTAAAGATGACAATAACTAAATACTTACCCTCCTGGATATTTTCATTTTCTTTGTACATCCATGGAATACCTCTTCTAGTGACAAGTACAGATCTCTTTCTATTGGAGGATCTTGTTTCTTGCTACCACGGCCTTGCAAACCTCCGAAACCCATGCTCAAGTCTCCATCAACACGGTCGTAAAATTCTGCAGATTCAAAATCAAAAGCAGGATGAAAAAACAAGCTACTTTCCATATTATTATTAGTGCTTCTCAAAGATTAAACTAAATTTAAGCTCAAATTGTTTGCTTAGATACTGTAAAAAAAACCTATCTACTTTCTTGGTTAGTCAAGTGATGTATAAATGTGTTGACGCCAATGAATCTTTCCACAATAACTGAGCAACAGATCAAGTTAATCTATGTAAAGCCATGAGTTAATTAAACATTAATGCCACATCTGGCATGGCTGTTTATTGCAGTGTGATTTATGCAGACCTCAGACTAAATAGCAAGGTTAAATATTTAATTACAATCAGTTTGATAGCCAACAGTCCTCACGGTTACCAAATAAATCAATACAAAGCATATTTTCATCACAAATTAGGAAAATATTATCCCGCTAGAAATGTGTGCAACAAACACTGACCCTTCCCTTGATCGCCTGCATCACCCCAACCCCTCCCCACCTCAACTTCTTACTGGAATAAAGTTTGTTTTAACAACCCCACTAGAGCACATTGATTTATTAATCCTTGGCTATTGGATGTCAAGCACAGTAATTCTGACACTGTCTAAAGAGCTACAGTTTTCCATTAGTAGCAAGGGATCTTTTATATGTACCATCTCACAGACAGGATAGCACATACGCAAAGTTAGCTTTGGCATTCACCAAATGCACCAATTATGAATTTTAAACGCAATTGGCGAATTTTATTTAAATTTGATAAAAAAAATTCAAATAGAGGGAGGGGTACTGGCCTCGGTAGCGTTGAGGCATGGGATTTTTAATCTGATACCGACTCCAAATCCTGAGTGAGTACTCCACAAGGCTCAATGAGTAGGTGTAAACCACTTGCACCGACCAGTGATCAGCTCTGGCATTCACCAAATGCACCAATTATGAATTTTAAAAGCAATTGGCGAATTTTATTTAAATTTGTCGAAATAATTTCATATAATTATTGGCATTTTTTACAAAATCACTGGCTTTTTGAAGTTCAAAAGATAACTTTAACTTAGATAAAAAGAGCTAGCACTGCATACCATGGCCTTTGTGGTGGTGCACCGGCCGGAATAAGAAATAACCCAATGGGACCACCAATGGGGTTTGATCATAGACCGACCACACATCAGGTAAGAACCTCACCACAGGGCTAAGTCCCATCACTCTTACTGGAATGGACAGATGGTTAAAAGCTGAATATATAGTAGGGATGGATCAGCATAACAATAGGACAGCAAAATACTCTGACCATGACTATAGTAGTTTTAAGATTATTTGTGTTATAAATCAACACCGGTGTTTTCTCACCTTGAAATGGGTTGTCTCCCCCAAAGAAGTCTCTGAAGACCTTGTCACAGTTGCCGTGGAAAGTGTAACCTTGAGTCCACGCTCCAGCGTGTCCACTGCCTGGTGGTACGCCATTTTTCAAACCTTCTTCTCCAAACTGGTCATAGGTTGCTCTTTTCCTAGCTGATAAAACAAATTAACATGTAATAGGTCTATGTTAAAAGATCATGCAAATTCTACATGTCAGCGTTTGAAATAAGCACTGGTTCATTTGTCCTAAGGTCTCACTACACAGATGTCATCTGACATTGAAATCCATGTTAAACTGCCCAACTTCAAATGAAGATTGCCAATTGAACTGGTTCTCGTTGGCACTATACACCATTGCGAACATACATCATATAAGCATTTATTTTCACTCCAAAATTGAGAACATTTCTGTCTCAGTTTTTTGCTATGTAACTGCATCTGGCTGTAGTACCGATCCGAACAGGTGGTTCATTAACCGATTCACTCCAGCTGTCTCTTGCGCTATACACCCATATCTCAAAAGGTCAATGCACAATATTACAAAATAACAAGGGAAAAATACATATACATTAAATATACCTATTGTTTTAAATCTTCTTCTAATTCCTAGAAGTGAATATGTGAAAAATAACATGTGTCACAATTAGGAACTATAGTGGACCATGATGAATGAACTCTCACCCAGAAGTGAACTGTGTAGTGAGACCAAACAAGTGAAAACCTACCTGGACAGTCAAAATGAATCTCAATGGTTATATGGTAGACAGATGAACATGTACAAAGCAGTTTGATTCTGAGCAATCGAGACACCTCTTCCTTGTACATGAACAAAACAAACCACTTATTTGGAAGTGAAAATATTAGTGAACAGGTAAATTTCTATAAGTGCTTGTCCAGTTCGACTAGTGAAAAAATTCTCCTTATTTCTATTAAGTACTGGTATTATTGGTGAAGTCTAAAACCTTTCTTGGAAGACACTGTAGAATATCCACATGTGCAGTGAATGAAATATTTAATAAATTAATGCTTAATGACACCCAAGCACAAAATTAAATTGGTCATCGAGTATGAAACAAGAAACAATATTCAGTAATATTTAATTTACAACCTTATGAAGTATTTTAAAGCACATGTTTTAACTGTGAAGTCCAAAAGAGCCTCTAGAAGACAATGATTACAAAAGATCACTTTGTATCCACATTCTATTATTACTGTACAAAACAGTTATTTATTAAATTAGAAAATAAATAGATCTATAGGTAGTACTAAACTAAATAACTTCCGGCTGGGTCAAAGTTCGAGGTGCACCAAACTTTTGATAGAGAATCGAACACCACAAGTCCTGTGATTGGTTATAAATGTGAGTGTGTTGGTTGTAAAAAATAATAGTTTCATCTGTGTAAAAAAAAAAAAATGCAATTTTATTTCATCTAGTACCAATGTGTCAAGTAGACTTGTGCTTGAAACATGTATGGGGTACCTGTTAAAAAAAAGTACTCAAATTTGTATGCGGAACTAGGGTAGTCATAGACGCTACCCATTATCTCAGAACCGAGCAGCTTGACCCCCAATTTTCTCTGGTTCACATGAAGTGTGAGGGGTGGTAGTATTTATATCTGTGGCGTTTATGTTGATTGATACGCTGCAGGTAGGAGTTTTTGCTACATATGTTACTATTGTCGTCTATGGGATTTGATTTGGTGGTATACACCCCGTATTAAATATTTCTTTGGTCTAAATGAGCAAACTATTTCTGGGGAAATTAAAAATTACTGTTAAATACTACTAGTAACCATGTTATTTTCACTGCAGCGCTTTAAATAGTGACCTGTAAAAAGTAAGCAGTCCCATTTTTTAGACCTAGCCGGTGAAGTTGAATTTCATGTGTTAAAACTACTGCAGTGTCATAGGTCATTTTTCAAGAAACAGATGTACATATACATATAGCTATGTCTGTCAGTTAGCTTGTGAATCTGTTATATTTTAACAAAAAATTCCCATCATTCAATGCTGTCTTATTTCCAGCAGGCTATATTTCTTCTTAGCAAGACATAATATTTTATTTCAATTACTATGCTATTATATATTTTTTTAAAATAACAGCAGGCAATAACATATTTCAAGCCCAGTGCCCATGCTTATAAAACTTAAAGTCTAGACTTTAACGTAATGTTATTTGAATGGCATTACCATGACATTAAAGTCTGGACTTTAATTATTAAAGTCTAGACTTTAAGGTTTATAAGCACAGGGCCTGGTCTGCAATTTATTTGTGTGGCCTGCTGTCAAACAAAAACTGAAACTCACGATCTGATAAAACATCATAGGCCTCTGCAACCTGTTTAAACTTGTCTGCTGCCTCTTGATCATCTGGGTTCTTTTGTGGGTGAAACTTCAGACCTAACTTCCTGAAACTACACAATTACAATAATTTAAACAGAATTAATTTTTTATGTGATAGATTTGACAGAAATTACTTTATATTTTTAACATCTTTTAAAATTTAAACAACATTTTGTCCAGAATTGGAAAAATATAAAAACATTGTATGCTCATTATAGAATTTTGACAGGGGTCAAGGTTAGTAGATAAGTATTTATTTTAATCTGGCAAAGCATTGTAATAATACAGCTAATTTTAAATTTGAATGATGTCAGTATTCCAATGATATCACTTTGCATCTTTTTACAATAACACTAAATCAAGTTCATGATGTTTCAATGCAAAATTGCGGTTGAATTTAAAAACTTGTGATTTAAAAATTATACCTCTTACAAAATATGGATATAAGTGAAATAAGATATGCAGGGGACAATATTTCGAAATATGAGGTAACCGGAAGTCGGTTCACGTGGTTTTTTACCCAGGTAACCAAATGTTCGGTTACGTGAATTATATTTGCTTAACCTGTGGATTACCTCAGCGGTTACCTTGAAATTATATTTTAAATACATAATTTTTAGCTCAAACATAAATTTAAAACAAAATACAAAAGAAAATGTTTTATATAAGTTTCTTTAATGCTTGCAAATCGAAAGAAGTGACTTGTAGATGTTTGTTTTATTTTTGTACGATCGTAGTGTTGTAGTAGATTTATCATTATTATTGTTGTTATTATTATTATTATTATTAATATTATTTGATACAATTGAAGGAAAAATGTCCATTCCCTGGTCCTCTAAAGTATAATGCAAAACACTCCCGTCACTCACTGTTGTATGATTAGACTAATATTTTTTATTTTATAAGTAACAAATAAAGGCTACCATTTGTCACTGATAATATGTAACATATCTTGACGTAACTGATTTGTGGTTCGCGTAAAATTAATTTTGCGTAACCGACATGCGAACAGAACGGCGGTTCGCGTGAAATATGATATGTTATAGTTATTGTGTACAAAGAAAAAACAAGGGTGCAAAGAGTGACTTATTGTTTGTTCCATCATTCTTTTAAAATGTTTTTTTTATATAAAATAATTTCAGTTTGGTGTGACGCAAAAAGAAAAGTAAAAATGTTTTAGAAATAACAAAGAAATACAATTTGTGTGTGTAATTTACAAATAAATCAGATTGGAATAAATAGTTTGTGGTAAATTACATAGTATGAAAAAATTTGTGATCATTGTGGGATGAACAATAGTATATAATGTTCTTTATCCAAATTTGGACCAACATATTCATAAATTGTACAGATACATATATCTACACACTTTTTTATTTTATTTACAAAACACTTTTCATTTTATTTTTACATTAACATGGTTAACTTAATGACAGTGTTTAAACACTACAGTAGAGTACAGTGTATCAGTGCGTCCAGTGATTTGGTGCACTTGGTGTTTTGCTAATGAAGTTGTCATATTGTCGGTGTTTTTAATGAATTAAAGATCAATTACTTTTTCAATGGTTAATCAAATATCAACATATTTATTGTTAAGGGTGCAATTAAAAATCATTAGATTATTAATAATTATATCATAATTTCATAATAAATAATTCACCTACTTTCATGTATTATATTACAAACGCGAAGTAGGTCAGTCTTGCTGATATTAAGAATGTTAAAACCAGCCTAAAATTACCTTTCCCACATTTGTTAAATTATAGTAAACAGTATAATTATTTTATCAGTTATTATTATTTAAACTGAAAAGGAAAACAAAGACAAATGCAAACAAAACAAACGTTTTGCACCTTAATTGAGTCATTCAAGTTCACAACTGTCACAAAAAACAAGAGTGAAATAAGATCGACAAGTGTGCACAAGCTACCCAAGGAAAAAAATTCACGTAGGTATCTTAGCTATGCATGACAATGAACATGTATGTATTTGCAGAACAATGGCACTGAAGGAATCGATTCTGTAACTGATCATGAGAACTCGATCATGAGATGGGTCATGTGTGATAATTAATTTGCAAAGTAATATTTTTAACAAGACAAAACAAAGTGCTTTTAAAAATAATCCTGGTACAATAGTGTAGCATTTATGGACTACAAAGTGGGGTCATGGGCGGTCTGTAAATAGTGGGGTCACCAACCCACATCTACCATGCCGAATCACAGGACACGCAAATAATTTTGGATACAAGAGCCTTGAAGGGGGTGTCAACATTTCTGCACAATTTTTAAATGTTATTTACAACAGACATAAAACAATTTACAACAGACATAAAACAATGTGTAGTGTATTTCAGATTATGCACTGCTTCATTGGTGAGAGACACATCTTATTATATATTTCAGTGTTCACATAGAAAATGGTCTCTGAATGCTTACATGTACCGATACATTGTATTTCTCTAATTATCCGAAAATCAGAAATAACGATAATAGATAAACTAAGTTTATATATTCATAAACGTTTGTTTTACATATTTTACTTACTGTCTTTTGATATCAGCATCGGTTGCACTGCGGTTAAGTTGCAAAATACTGTAATAATCGACTCCCATTTTAACCGATGTCCCAACACTGTAATGCTTTCCTCTATCAATATATTGTTTGTACACTAACAAAATGGAGAAATGCTTAGCAACAACTTTGTTAGGGGTAACTTAGCCGCCAGTAGTAACAATATCCGAACTGAATCTGTTAAAACAATAACAAAAATAACAAACTGCTATTAATCAATTAAAATAGAAAGTATTAAATATATGACTTTTCAATATTTTGTGACTTTAATATAAAAATAATTTACGAATATTTGGTGTAAAAAATGGGACCGAATGGAGTCCTCGGCAACAGCTCCAAACAATATGTCTGCCGCAATGGAAATATGTGCACTTGCATCGGCCTTTCTTTAAGTGCTAAAAACTAAACTACACAGGATAAGACAATGGAAGGCGATACATTGGGTGTGCGAATACAGCCACCTGTTTTGGAATTTTTTGATATAGAACCAAATAAAGTGTACCATCTGAATGTCTCTGTTACAAATGTTTCCAAAGACAGCAAAACGATTCGTTATTATAAATCAAAGTCTGAGGTAGGTAACATGTAATGATCATGCATTGATTTATTTAAGTTTAGTTACATTGTAAAACACAACAATATTACTTGTATTTAAAATCTACAAAGTAGAAGATTTTATTTTTTATTATTATTATTTTTTTTTAAATGGAAAACTGACACATTTGATGTAAACAAACCAAATTTAAATTGGGAACACATGATTATTCATCAGTAGTGCATAAGGCATATATGGAATTATATTATTCTAATAACTCATCAAATTTAAACTGGACATTTTATATTAAAATTATGTGGTTCAATTTTGGTTTTAGCCAAATATTTGAAGTTGAGTGCGTCGTTAAACAAAACAAATACAAATACAAAATATTTGACAGTCAAGGCTCTTAAATGTATACCCTCACAGAGATACACATAAGTTGAAAGAAGAACTCAAGTCGAAATATATAAAATTCTGGTCAGATACTATTCAAAACAATCATTCTAAACACTGAACATTTAAATCACTTTTGAAATTAGAAAACTACTTGCTCTGCACACCGTACTTCCAACAAAGCAGATAATGTACCAAAATGAGATTTTGTGCACACAATCTTCATACAGAACTAGGAAAATTCAGTAAACCTAAATAACTAATTGAACAGAGGACTTGTTTTGGTTGTAATTGCCAAACTGTAGAAGATGAAAAAACATTTAGTTTTAGACTCCCCTATTTATTATGTGGAAAGGCAAGAACTAGTTGATACGTTAAACTCCTTTTCCGACTTCTTTACAATTTACAATTTATATTTATTATATCCTACAATAATAGTGACATTGATATTCTTAACCACGAATTAACCAAAATGAGGTCAAATTTAAAAGTGTCTGAAGGAAATAATTTTTGTTTTGTTAAAGCCATTCTTGCTTCCCTTCAGTTTTACTATTGAATTAAAGAAAACTAAATTAGGATTTTACTTTGAAAGTAAATTACATATTTTAAATGTTTTCTTTTTTTTAAATTTAGAATTTTACTCTGAAAGTGAAAAATCCAGACATTCCAGTAGCACCAGGACTAGGTGTTTCAGCTGTAGTTGAATTAAGAACCACAGAGGACCGAGAAATAAAGGCCAAGCTTCATGTTACTGTCAACGGAGATCTTCTTGAAATACCACTACATGCGTAAGACATCATTTTATCATTGTGCATAAATTTACATTATATCAGTATCTTTACGTTTGAGCCTTGGAGTTTTATGATCCAACTTATCTTTCATATTTAGTTAAACCTCTCAAAACCAGACCCTCTGTAAACCAGAATTCCCTCAAAACCAGATGTTTTTCATTGTTTGTTTTTTAATATCTGTACAGAAGAGAACCTCTCTAAACCAGATATCTCTTAAAACCAGATGTTTTACTTGTCCCAAGGGTGTCCAGTTTAGAGGATTTTCACTGCATATCCAGTTTTGGGCACATGGAACAGCAGATATTAATGTTTGAGTGTGAGAGGTGAAACCCATCAGTACAAGTATTTAGTCAATTTTGCTTCAACATTTATTTACCTCTATTGCTAAAAATTATTAGTAATTACTTAATCTTTGAATGTTGTATCTAAAGCAATCTACCTAAATTTATGAAATCATATAATTGCATAATTCTTTTCTTTTCTGTCATTAGAATTTGATATTTAAATTGTTCTTAAAAAATGTTTATTTCTAATCATTATTGTGCTTTATTTACAGTTACCCATCACGGGCAGTCCTAAAATTGGCTGAAATTGTTGATTTTGGAAGTGCTGTTGCAAATTGTAAAGTCATTGCAAAGGAAATAGTGCTGTACAATGAGGGATCAAAATCAGGGGAGTTTGAACTCAAGTATGTTGGTTCCAAACCAATCACAATCAATCCAAGCAGTGGATGTATACCCCCGAAAAGCCACAAAAGAATCAAGGTAATTGCTGTATTGATTTAGTATGGATGGATGGATGTATACCTTTTAACATGCCCATATCCAATAAAGGTTCAGGCATGCCCACCCCGGATCCACCCTCTGACATAGCCAGGAGGCGATTTCGGTGCAGGAGGGGGGAAGGGATAGGGGATAAATTAACAAGATGTAGGAAAATTTTGAATTTAGAAGAGAATTTAATAAACAAAGCCAAATAGGGAGGGACAAATATAAAATTAAAGCACACCTACTTTATTAATATAATACTATTGCTATTTATCTTTTACAATTAGTTGGTGTATAATATATTTTAGAACGGGTTGCCAAAAAACCATACATAAATCAAATAATATAATTTACTTCCTAATCAATAAAAAGAAAGGGTAAGCCACTCACAGTCCCAGGCAGGAGTCAGTCACGCTGCGACTACCAAACTCTCGCCCTATGACCAGAGTGGCCACCCCCTTACCAATTACACTTATTAACCCTAGAGGATAAGGACCAGCAAGGGGGAGCCTTGCGCCCAATCTAGCCCGCGCTCCAACAAACGGGGCAAGCCCATCTAGCGCTGGTCCGAATCTCCGTGGGGAGGGCGTGCCGGGAGGGGGAGGCCTCCTAACAGGCATCCCTACCGGCCAAAAGCTAGTATGCTAGTGAGGGCAACAGACAGGATTGTTATTATGGCAGGATGGTAATCGGTTAGACCAACATTGTTAAAAAACATATTGCCATATAATTCACTTTATTTTTTCATAATGGCTTCTTATTTTGTGATAATTTTTTTTTTTTTTTTAATATTACAGTCAGACTTTGATAAATAAAACTTGGGAATGGGGACAACAAAATAGTTTCAGGGAGTTCAAATTTTTTTTAATTTGTATACCACACCCTAGAATTAAAACTGCATTGCAGAGGGATGAAATAATTTTATTTGAAAGAAACATGTGCTGCATGTCCCCATCCCAAACTTTGAAAAGTTAGCAATTTCAGTTGAAAGGTGAATTAATATATAACTGGCAGTTCATCCCACCCCAAGCCGCTGGCATCATCTGACACCATGGGATAGGATTTAGCTCAGTTAGTTAAAGTGCTTGTGTTATAAGATCGAACCACCTCGGTGGATCTATTCAACTGATTTATTTTTCGTTTTTCTTATTCCAACCAGTGCACCACAACTGGTCAGCGGCCATGGTATGTGCATGTAAAAGATCCTTTGCTGCATTAGGAAAAATGTAGCAGGTTTTCTCTGATGACTATGAGTCAGAATTACCAAATGTTTGACTTTCCATAGCTGATGATTAATGAATCAGTGTGCTCTAGTGGTGTTGTTAAACAGAACAAACTTTAACCTGTGGTACATTCCTTTTGTGTATATTGTAAAACTTAGTGAATAACAGAAAAGGGTTAATGTAACAGATTAAAATCAACCTCCACTTAAGGGATTCGAACCACATACTCTTAGTACAAGAGTCCAGTGCTCTACCAACTGAGCTAATGGGGAAATTCCTACTAGCTACTGAGGTCAGCTCAGGTCATAGGGCTTTACATGCACATTCAGAGCAAGCTGTTGTAGCGCACGCCTGTCCTAGGTGCAAGAGTCGGCCTCGGACAGGACAGGAAAAGTGTGTTGGGAGGGGAGGAGATCTGTCCGCACTGGCAGGTGCAAGGGAGCACCAGCAGCCCGATCAAGGTCGGTCACAGGCAGGGGTGACTAGCTACTGCCAGCAGGAGCATTTTATACCAACACTACTACATACTCCACCCTCAAGTGAAGCTACGTCCCAGAGCTATGGGCCACAGGCAGTTGAACTGTTACAGATCACAACTGGGTTATAACTGTATTTTTGTGTTAAGAACACACCCAGTCCCTACGTCAGGTCCAAATGTAAAGGATAAAAATCAACCTCCACTTAGGGGATTTGAACCACAGACTCTCAGTATGAGAGCACAGTGCTCTACCAGCTGAGCTAATAGGAAAATTCCCACTAGCTACTGCCAGTAGGAGCACTTTATACCAACACTACTACATTAACTCAGGTGAATTTGAAATAATCCATGCATCAGTAATCCAATGTACATAATTAACTAATTAAAACTCTGAATGCCAAATGACACTACTATTATCACAATAGAAACTTTCAAAATAAGATTCACTTGTTGGGAATGAAAACAAACAGCATTAATTAACAAATTTTACTATTGTTCTTTGGCAGTAACCATAGTGTGTATGTAATTATGGCTTATGTAACAAGTAATCACACATAAGCCTTCATTCTGCTTGGTTGACGATCTATTATTCTGAATTCACCACAACTAAGACACACATTCTTCACTTGGATGCCAATTCACTCTTCTTTAAATTACTACCAGTTACAATAGCTTGATCCATCCACACACTTCAAGTTTTGGAAGTGTAGTGTCTATTAAGTGTCAATGATGGGACCACAAAATTAGTTTAAGATATCAAAGTTTTTGAAGATTGATTTTTCGAAGCCTGTTATTACTTGTTTATATAGCAATTATGCCGGGACTGTCTCTCCAGTTTGAAAAATCGAAGTATTGGAGAGATCGAAGTTTGAAAAATCGAAGTTTAACTGTATTTATTTTTTTATTTTTTTTTAAATGTAAAATATCTTTAATCAGCTCTACAAAAGTGTTGAATTATAGCTAAAAAACAATTGTTGAAGGATAGTCATACTTAAACTTTTCAAATTGTTTACATTACTATAATGATATAAAATTCATGGCTTATTAAGATGTACGGTTAATGATATTTTTCTTTCATCATATTATGCAGATTTTAAATGAATTTTTTTGTGTGTGTGTGTGTTTGTTTAGTGTATTATATTTAGTGCTTTATTATATAGTTATTTTTTCAATTATCAAATTGATTTTCTTTTCAATATTACCTGTCCTCAAACAAGAGAGCATGCTGTAAAAGATTTAGGCCATCCCATTATTCTGTTGGGATGTTTGACCAGTCTACTTGCGTGGGGGGAGGGAATTTGAGGACAGGTAATATCTCTATAAAAGACAAAACACTTAAAGTTTACTTCAATTTTAGGGGTTAAATTATATTATTCTAATAATTCTAGTTTTATTAGACATTATGACACTTGAAATATATTTTGTTTTGTTTTGCTAAACTGGTTTTAAATACTTTTAGGTGGAATATATGGCTGAAGAAACAGGAACATTTGATGAAGAGGCAGTGTAAGGATAATTATTGCTCTGTATTCTATATAGACTTTGACATATATATGTAAAGGAGATTTATAATGGTGTTTTTTTGGTCAATAGTAAAATATAAACAATCTTATATATTCAGGTAACAGTAAAAATGTATAACTTAGTACGAGGGTGGGACATAGCCCATTTGTAAAGGATTTTATTGATGTGCAGTCAGTCTCGTGTCAGTCAGCATTGAGGGCCCATTGGGTTATTTCTCATGGTATATACTGTTCTTTATGGGAAAAAGGGCAAGACTTAGCCCAGTGGTAAATCGCTTGATTCCTGCGCAGTCAGTTTAGAATCAATCTGGCTATTTCTTGTTCCAGCCAGTGCACTACAACTGGTATATCAAAGGCTGTGATATGTGCTATCCTGTCTGTGGAATGGTGCATATAAAATATTCCTTGCTACTAATGGAAAAATGTAGCAGGTTTCCTCTCTAGGACTGTCAAAAAATAAATAAATTAATATTTGACATCCAATAGCCGATGATTAAAAAAAATCATTGTGCTCTAGTGGTGTTGTTAAACAAAAGAAACTTTATATAACTTAGTTCAGAATAGTGTGTTGTGTTAGGAAGAGAGAGTGAGTGAGTGAGAATGATGGATATTTGCTAATTCTTTTTTTATTAATGTTTATCTCTAGTTTCGTACGGCTATGTCAAGTTTATTGACAGTGTAGATATATGGAGGGTACTTCCTAAGTGTCTTGTGATACCATAATTTATCAGCACGAGTTGATAAAAGTATGAAATTCAAGGATTTCCAAGGATTTTTATACTTACATCAGTGAGTGCTGATAAATTATGATATGACAAGACACTAGGAAGGGGTATTCTTTTTATCATCCATTATCATTATTTTCATTTGCGACAATTGTAAACTGTCAATTGTTACTATATTTGGCAGTGGTAGACTCACTAACTAGCAGAATGACAGTGGCGTGACATCACTAATGACAGGTTTAGCACTGAAACATACACAGTGACGTAACAAAAGAAACAATATCTCAGGAGATTATTGTAGGAGATATCACAAATTATAGTGCCACCGATATCTGCTGCAAAAGCCTTTAATGGATGCTAATTCGGCATTACATGTACACATGGAAAGAGAGCATAATGTAATAGTGTGCTACATGTACATGTATATATGGTCAAATAAATTAAAGATAAGGAAAACATACAAAAGTTGTTGCATATAAAGAAGGACAGTGAACTGGAGGGGATGGGAAGTTGAAATGAGAATTATTATGATGCAAGTAAATATGCCATCACTGTGTGGTATCATGGTATAGAACAGAATATAGAACATTCAGAGGCAGATCTAGGTGGGGTCCCCAGAGACCCAACCTCCCCCTAAATTTTGCGAGTTTAAATTTTATTATATATTATTTTTATTTTTTTATGATCCCCTTGTGTCATTGGGGCCCCCCTAAAAGGATTTTCTGGATCCACCGCTGACATTAAGGACCATCTGTGCATTTTACTATGGAAATCCAACTTGTTTTTCACTAATCTGCATTGAGGATTGTTCAATATTGCTGTCATGTAATTTTGAGTTTTGCTGTTTTTATTACGAAGATTGATTTTTGTAATTGCACAAAGTACTTTCCTATATTACAGAGTGAAGCTACAAGATCAGTCTCCCAAAACATTACGCATCAAAGGACGGATTGTTCATCGGGGTCTTGAGCTTCTGTCAATTGACGATGAGGAGCCAGTGCCGTGTATCAAGTTTGGCAGCACATACTATGGCACAGACATGACACAGTGTGCCTTGTTGTTCAATAATGGACCGGAACTCATTAATTTTGTGGCTGTTCTTGATGAGGATGCCATTGGACAGGAACTGGTAAGCAAATCCCAAATACCTGTAGTCCTTTCCAGCCTCCATGAATGTTGACTTTTTAAAATAATTTCTCTTTGATTTGACGTAAGAAGAAAAATAAAAATAAAAGAGTTTTGGAAACTTGTATAAAAAAAGCACTATTTTTGTGTGCAATTTAGAAAGCAGTCAGCTCAGAAATAAATACCTTGTGGTCAATACTATATAATGAACTACATTCTCTGGTGGGAAGGACTATAAATACACATTTAAACAAAGGTGTGTAGTTGTTTTGGTGGATATGTGAATAGAACTCATTCATGTTTTAAGTACTGGTATTTATTTACCTTAATTAAAAACATGGGTGAGATGTCTACCTAAATGTAAAGCATGCTGATAATATTTCTCACAGGAGAACCATCTCATTTTTTTTATCTTCTGACATCTTGCAACCGATTAGAAAAATAGGAAAAATTTGAAATACTACCATAAATTTCATGTTTTATATGTCGTGAAAGGCATACTGTACAGATTTAAGGACCATAAATTATTTCTCTAAAAATGGATAATAAATAAAAATTACATTGACCGAAACCAAATCTAGCTATCGCATCACCTTAACTGAACCATGATGGAATAAAAGCCTTGTCTACCCTCACAGCAATTTTAGTTTTAGGATCATGGACCATTGCCATAATTCAGTTATGTTTACAAAATATTAATCAATAGAGTATGGTTGTTATGAAGATGGTTGAATAAAGTACATTTAGGGACAAATCAAATTATTTTTGTTCAGGTAACACTTTGTTAGACCATTAAATAGGCCAGTGATCTGTGACAATTGTATATACATAGTTATAATTGTTTAAAACAGAACATTGCTTTTTCTCAAATTGGCATCTTGTAGACATAACAGGTTTTGTAAAAAAAACACAACGCACATTTCAATTATTTGGAAATATTTGACTTATGTTAATAAACCAATAATGGAATATCAATAAGAAACACCGGCCTCGGTGGCATTGTGGTTAGGCCATCGGTCTACAGGCTGGTAGGTACTGGGTTTGGATCCACAGAGGGTACAGAGAGCTTCTAGAATGTTTGTAAAATGCACTACCCATGGGAGCAGTGATTTTTAAAAATTTACTCACCATGATTAATAATTTGCTAGCCCTACTTTACTTTAAGTTAATACAATTTTACAAAATAATTAGTAATAATCAGATATGTCGCCTAAAGATAGAGATAGAGCTTAAGAACATTAACATTCTAGAATTGGGGTGATGGCAGGATATTCATATTTACAAAAAAAAGACTTAACTGCGACATTTGTAAAAAAGAATTCACTAGCCATTGGGCATGGCAATAGTAGTTATTTACTAGCCCAGCATTGAATATCACTAGCCATGGGAGTGGGGCTACCATAATCTAGAAGCCCTGGAGTACATAATACAAATAAAACAGATAATAAGTACCCTTATTGGGTGGAGTTCTCTTAATATAATTTTTCTGAAAATTAAAAAAATATATCCATTAATTTCCAAAATTTTAGGGTGTGTAATCAGAAACCCTGTTTAAGACTGCAGTCTAAAACCCCATTATTCTGTTATTGGTAATGCACGTTCTTCTTTTAAGTGTTTGTTTTATATATCTAGGGTGTTGATCTGACACGGTCATCGGCTGTAACGCTGGCCCAGTAGGTGGATACTTGCAATCGGAAGGGAGAAATAAATGTATTAAGTGTTTGTTGTATATATCTAGGGTGTTGATCTGACGCGGTCCACGGCTGCAACTCTTGCCGAGGGTGTGGATACTCGCAGTCGGAAGGGAGAAACCAACGTGTTAACGTCTCTGATCACTGCCATACCCAACCAAGGAGTACTGAGACCGTACCAGAAGATACCCATTTTCTTCAGATTCAGTCCCAGGTAGGTCACAGGCATCTTTTGATCACCCAATTGTGTGGTTTTGAAAAAGAAATGGAAACTGTGTATTTAGTACTTAACATTTACACATTTTAAAAATGATTGGTTTCTATAACTACTTTGTTAGCATTTGTTGCAACATTATCATTATTATTTCAAAACCAGTGTTCTGGTATGCTGATCCCGATGTCACATACTATTTTGATGATTCATAGATTATGTTTTATTGATTATCTCTCTGTGTGTCTCTCTGTCTCTCTCTCTCTCTCATGCTCTATGTCTCTCTCTCTCTCTCTCTCT
>JAECMU010138807.1:0-10149 GCA_016106625.1 Dracogyra subfuscus
AAAAACGACAACGCGAAAATTACAAACCGCGAAATGGATATAATTGTCTGGTCGCGAAAATTTGCTCCCGCGAATATTACCCGTTTTACAGTATGTTTTTACAGCCTAAGTGTGTATATTTCTTTGAGAATCATCCTTTTTATGAGCGATAAAGCAGGGCCTCGTTCCACGAAAGAATTTTAGCTACGGTTAATTGTAGTGACTTTTACAACTGGCACTGTGAACATTACAGCCGTTTTTGGACGTATTTGTTGGTATCTGACATCCATGAATTAACTTTATCAGTTTGTTTAATAATCGATAATTGCCAAATATATAAAAGAAAGAAATGTTTTATTTAATGACACATAACACTTAATCACTACACCATCAGGACCGGTTCTATGACACAAATATTGAGACAGTTATATATAACTATAATGACATGCTAAAATGTGTTTAAGAAAGAAAGAAAGAAATGTTTGATTTAACGATGCACTCAGTACATTTTATTTACGGTTATATGGCGTCGGACATATAGTTAATGACCAGACAGATATTGAGAGGAAACCCGCTGTCGCCACTTCATGGGCTACTCTTTTTCGATTAGCAGCAAGGGATCTTTTATTTGTGCTTCCCACAGGCAGGAAGCACAAACCATGGCCTTTGTTGAACCAGTTATGGATCACTGGATGGTGCAAGTGGTTTACACCTACCCACTGAGCCTTGCGAAGGACTCCCTCGGGGTTTGGCAGTGGTACAATGCCCGCCTGATGCGTGGTCGGACTAGGATCGATCCCCGTCAGCTAACCACTGGGGTTTTTCTCGACATAACCATATGTCCAACGCCAACATAACCGTAATTACAGTGTGTTGAGTGCGTTGTTAAAAAAACACACCAAAAAAACACACCTCGACTGGGATCCGAACCCAGTACCTACCAGCCTGTAAACTGATGGCCTAACCACAATGCCACCGAGTCCAGTCCCGAATGTATGACATGAATATTGTTTCACGTGTTTTCGTGTGAAGGTCATATGGCCTAGACGTTTTTTCATTGTACGCCTAGTTTCATAAAAGGTATTTCGTATATATTAGAACCATTTTTACACAAAAAGTTAGTATCCTCCTTAGAAAATTATGAAATCATCATTTAACTGCCATTTGACATTTACAACAATAGTAAGCTACACCACATCATGGAACGGACTGGCAATCAAAGAAAAAGGTTAAGGTTATGATGGTAGGTATTTATGACGATAGTAGTCCTAAGATCGCTTCATGGAACATCGCTCTGGAAAGAAACTTGGATGCTGTTTTGGTAAATTAAAGCTGTTTTAGCAAATGATGTGCTCCAAATAAAGTGAAAGAAAGTGTGAAATTGTACACTCACTTTATACAAATAAACAACCATGTGATTTAGATTTTACACCACTAGTTTTTAAAGCCATTTTTTAAATGAAGCTTCAAATATGACTAATAATAAGTAAAACGTGTTGTAGCTAGGAATTCAGTATGTTCACTATCAACTAATCACTTACTGCCCTGGACAAAACTCAAATAGCTGAGATGTTTGTCAGGACAGCATGCTTGAACCTTACTTGGAAATAAGCACAGAAATAACAACATCAATGTAATGTGTGTTAAACAGTGTTGCATATTATTAATGGTTTAATGGCATATTTTCTCTGTACAACAAACAGCTGAAAAAAGTAGACTTAACATGTGGTCATGCAAATAGTATATTACTTGCTAATGCAAGGAATAGCAGAAGTCATATAAAAAAACCTGGTTACTAAGCATTAAGATGGCAAAATATTTTGCCATACTTTTGTCATTTTTTATTTTTTTTAAACCTTTTGGCAAATGATGGTGTCAGCTCTGTGTGTGATTGTTTCTGTTGCTTATGTTGGTTTAGGATCGATCCCCGTCAGGGGGCCCATTGGGATATTTCTCGTTTCAGCCAGTGCTCCACAACTGGTGTAACAAAGGCTGTGGTATGTATTATCCTGTCTGTGGGATTGTGCATATAAAAGATCCCTTGCTACTAATCGAAAAGAGTAGCCCATGAAGTGGTGACAGCAGGTTTCCTCTTTCTATATCTGTGTGGTCCTTAACCATATGTCTGCAGCCATATAACTGTAAATAAAATGTGTTGAGTGCATCATTAAATAAAACATTTCCTTCCTTTCTTCCTGTTGTTTATCAAATGTACAACACTGTACAAAATTACACATCCTTTTTAATTTATTCAGAATGACAGTCGACTTGTGTCAGAAGTTGGAGAAGACTGGGGTATCGTGGATCACAGTGCATGGCCGCACCAAGGACCAGCGCAACCAGCCAGCTAACATGGACGCTATTCGACTGATTAAAGAAAACGTAAACATTCCGGTCGTAGCTAATGGTGATATCAGGTCACTGGATGATGTCACTAGGGTGGCCAAGGAAACGGGAGTAAACGGTAAATGAAAACGTATACAAAGTGTTCATTACAAATCTGTGGATAATTTTTTTATTAAATATAAATATTCGCAGTAAACATTAGAACATTAAAAGTATCTAAAACATGTTTCTGAACTTATTTTATTTAGTAATTATTAGACATACTGAATTTAATTTTTAAAAAAGGATATAAATACAGACACCTGTTGAGAGATATTTTGTATTATTACATAATGAGAATATATTTGTATTTTCATTGGCTGAAAACCAGTCACATGACCTTCGTAAATTGTGATATTGCCTTCGGTTGCTGCCCCTCCGGTCCGATCAAAAGTGATATTGCCCACTGAAAGTTAACCAATGCGAACAAAGAACAAATGAAATATGATCCAATCAGTGAACGCGTAACGTGAAGTGAATTGATGTCACCATCAAATCTGATATAAACAAGCACATACTTGTGACAAAACGCTTTACTTTCCTTCAACAAAAAGTTAACATCTTTAGTCCTACCAAGTTTATTTCCGCAAATACGACAAAAACAAGGTCAGTATTCGTCAAATTGTGTATGGAATATATCGCAGATTTAAAAACGTACATGAAACATCAAAATGCAGTTGGAATCGGCACTCTTAGGATTTTATGTTACAAATAAAAAATGTATTTGAGGGTAATCGGTAACTGTTAGTATAAATGTATGTTCGGATATATCACATTTTGTGTTTTATTTTGCTATTAATATTGTTAGTATAAATGTATGTTCGGATATATCACATTTTGTGTTTTATTTTGCTATTAATATGACTTAGGCACTCTTGCTGGTTATAATGTCTTGAATTTGATTTTTTGTCTTGTCAGTGTTTCAACTGTTTATTTCCGCATTCCTCTGCGTGTCATACAACGTCATAGGATTACTTGACGTCACTAAATCTCATCAGTGTTAACGCATTGCAGGAAATGATAAGCGTTGACGTATTTCGATTCTGATATACAAAGCAGGAATGTGCGAGTCTTATGAATGACATTATGTAATAAAACAATTGTTGACTGCATTTCGGGCAATATCATGTTTTATGGACCGAAGAAATTGATATTGACCTCGGCCGTTGGCCTCGGTCAATATCAATTTCTTCGGTCCATAAAACATTATATTGCCCTCAATGACAGTCAATAATTGATAATTATGCAACAAAAACACTTGGGTTAAAATTCAGGGTGTTTTTTGTTCCACTTGTATGCATGTAACTACATATTTATACAATTTATACCATAAGAGACATTCCTGAGTTTGCTGCATTGTAAGATGTTTCTGACTAATAAAATATTTCTGTGATTAAACTTGCATATTAAATATAATATTTTCTTGTTTAGAGTATCAGTGTCTGTATATTCAATGTATTTGTGGTAGACTTAATATCTGTATGAAGCCCACACCAGATTTCAACTAATTTTGTATGTATGAATTTTTTTTATTTTAGGAAATAAAATAAAATTTAAACTAGTACAAATATTACAACGATCAGAAACACGTTTAATATACGCCCACTAATATTTTATTCAAAAAGTCTCTGTTAGTCGATAACATTTTAAAAATTCCAGAAAACTCAGGAATGTCCCTTTAAGAAAAATCAGACTTTGTGAATTTGGCCCCTTAAATTTAATTTCAAGTTATTAGTAATTGTAAATTGTTTTTTTCTCCACACCATTCAGAGGTTTCTGTTTCCTGCCTTGTTAATTGTAGAATCACTGTTGTAATTGCAAATAAATTAACTCTTACACATGACTAAATATTTTCGTTAACAAAATTCATTTATCACATAATCAAGTCCAGTATATCTAATCCAATGCATACTGATGTAGTTAGGTTATCTCCCTTCATTAATGATCAAGCAGATATGTTGTGGGTTTGGTAGCAGTTGTCACATTTTGAAAATTGTTCTGCCTATAAATACAATTTTATTTGAGCAGTTTTCTAATCAGAAATTGATTTTGTCATTTTCTGATTGTCACTTTAAAACGGCTATTGGCCAGCAGTTTATTTTATGTTTTAATGTGATGTTTAATAATATATATTATATTGGAAATTTGGGGTGGAATAAAACAAATTAAAAAAGAAGACATCAAAATGGGCAACTAAAATGTTTCGAAGATTTAAAAAAAGAAGATATTTAAGATTCTTAAGGAGAAAAAAATATTTAAGAATGATCTTGAATTTTTTTATATTTGTAACTTTTAAAATGTTATTTTTACCTTGAATGTGTATAGATAAATAAGGCGAGAAGAATGAATCCTGTTGTGTTAACATTAAATTTTTTTTAAATGTTTTGGCAGGTGTAATGTCAGCAAGAGGAATTCTGGGTAATCCTGCCATGTTCGCTGGTTATAACACTACACCACTCCAGTGTGTTCAAGACTGGGTAATTAATTTGTGTTTTTTGTCCTTTTTTGGGGGGGAGGGGGAGGGTAAGGAGTATAATTTTAATTCAATACTTTATTAAAAAAGTTATAAATTGTATGTGTACTGAAGCTGTATTACCTAATCAACAATAATAAAATTAGTTATAATTGAATAATATAAATAACATATTTTACTGAATAATATATGGCACATATAGAAGAAGCCGAAACCATTGTATAATGTATTAGTCATTAAGTGTACCATTGCTTCTAAATTTATTTATTACAAAATAAAATTAATATGTGCTCTCTCTTCCTTTTTTTTTCTTCTTTTCTTTCTTTCCATTCCTTTGTTTTGTTTTCTTTCATTTCATTATCTTTCTTCTCCTGTCTCTGTCTGTTCAGTTCCGATTCCCTTCACTTACCTAACCTGACCTGAGGTCACATGACATGTTATTTTCACTTCAGCTCGACATCTCTCTGCCTCTGGGCATGCCTTTCTCACTGTTTCACCACCATCTGATTGACATGCTGGAGAAGAGTCTGTGTCGATCAGAACGCCGGGTGTTCAATACTCTCTCCAGTGCGTCGTCGGTCATAGACTATCTTAGGGACAACTTTCAGATAGGTACATGATGTCATAGACTATCTTTGCAAGAACTTTCAGCTAGGTACATGATGAACTAACAACAGCGTTGAAGGAAGATGGTTTGTGTCGATCAGAACGCCGAATGTTCAACACTCTCCATTGTGTCGTCAGTCATAGACTATCTCTTAGAGAACTTTCAAATAGGTACATGCTGTCATAGACTATCTCAGGGAGAACTTTCAGATAGGTACACAATGAACGAACAAACTGGCGACAGTGTTACTGTAGAAATGCTTAGAATGAAGAAAGATGATTTGTGTCAATCAGAACGCCGAATGTTCAACACTCTCCAGTACGTCGTCTGTCATAGACTATCTCAGGGAGAACTTTCAGATAGGTACACAATGAACAAACAAACTGGTGACGACATTCCCGCAGAAAGGTTTAGAATGAAGGAAGTTGGTCTGTGCTGGTCACACATCAGGTGAATGCCTTGGTTCAGAGCAGTGTTACTGGCCCAGACAGATGACGAAAAACAGAAAAGGTTTTAAAATAAATTGTTAAGTGACAAAAAGTGTTCATGGTTTGAAAATTATTGGTGAGTAATAAACTGTTTTTCTGAAATTATGTATGTGAGTAATTACTCAGTGTCAAATTCAGAGTAATTTTTGCATCACGCTAACATTGTTTTGCATGAGCACATGTGAGCAAAAGCAGTTGCTAGTCTCGAACTATAAGGACTGAATAGAATGGTATACGTGTCTTCTAAGTCAACTTTTGGGATGTTCCCAACATTCAAACCAGTACAGTAACTAGAAGATCATATTACAATACACAACTTTTCATACATATATGTTTGCGTGATTAATGACAATACATGTCTTTATTCAGCCATCGGCTGGTAGGTACTGGGTTCAGATCTAAGTCGAGGCATGGGATTTTTAATCGAGATACCAACTCCAAAACCTGAATCAGTGCTTCGCAAGTCTCAATGGGTAGGTGTAAACCACTTTCACCGACCAGTGATCCATGACTTGGTCAACAACGGCCATGGTTTGTTCTGTCCTGCCTATGGGAAATCAAAAATCCCTTGCTGCCTATCATAAAAGAGTAGCCTATGTGGCAACTGGGTTTCCTCTTTAAAAAAAACCTGTCAGAATGACCATATGTTTGATGTCCAATAGCCGATGATAAAATAAAAAATCAATGTGCTCTAGTGGTGTCGTTAAATAAAACAAACTTTACATTATCTTTTCAGTAAAATTCACAAAAGAACGTTTTGGACATGAAGGGCAGTTTGTGAAGAAAGGTATCATAAATGCTAGGGAATAACATTCCAACAGATAATTGCAAAAACTGATTTCACTTTACTAAAAAAAAAAATTAAAACTTGTATGCACCATGCATATTACGATACGGCTACCCTAAATCAGTGTATATTATCAATCTCATTGTATTATATCGAAATTACTGAACTGGGCCCCGTTCCACGATGCGATCTTAGCCTTAAGATCAACTTAGTGTATAGGGTAGCTGTTCGTCTAAGGTAATCTTAGGGCTAAGATCACTTTGTGGACTGAGGCCCTGGTTCCTGTACATCAGCTGATATGGAAGTTTTAAAGGTTCTAAGTAGGAGAGAAAATTGAGAATTCTTTCAGGAAATTTTCTAGATGAAGGAAAAATTACTTCAATGAAAATAGTTATTTAATTAATGAATTTTATCTGCAAAAGATTTGTCGGAAGGTAAACACTGTAAATTAAGGGAAAGATGGAGAAAATATCTATGCTGATGAATTGTGTTATGGGAAAGCAAGAAATTAAACTATCTTATTATTGTTCTTAATATTTGAGCAAGTCTGCTTGTGTTAGTTTTATAGAAATGGATACAACTGTGTGGATGGTCAAGTATAATGTAGTGTGTTTTAATTAATAATGCCTTGGTCACAAATCGTCTGTGGTGTGTTGGCGGCAGACATGAGTCCCCAAAATTGCCATGACCGTGTGGTGGCCGCTTGGTAGAATACGGTAGCCATGAGTGTTTTTGCTTGTCGCAGGGCCTGACATTTTTTTAAATTTTACATTAAAACTTTTTTTCAGAAATCAAAAGGCCACAACCCTACCGCATGTAGTATCGCAAGGTCACTGTACAGTGGCCGAGAGGTGACCTCACAGTTTTTACTCTGTCTGGTCTGCCTAGAAAATCGTATGGCAGCTGCAACAACCATGAAGCCTCCTTACTGTCACTTCACGGTGGTGTTGTGGCCTCCAAAATATGACCATACGATGTTCTAAATGTAGTATGGCTGTCGTGCACTGACTTTAGGTCGCCATGAGGGCGCCTCGCTGTTTGTTAAGTAGCACCTTGCATGACTTTTACAATTGCCGTGCGGACCCATAACATTTGTGAACACTGCTTCCGCAAAGGCTTACAATTTGTAAAAATCCCATCTACAAATCGCAGACCGCAGAACCGTACGGTGGCGGCATCATATGTGACCTATTAATAAACTAAAATATTGGAATGTATTGTTCTGTGATAGTAAATAGCAGGGCTCACTCTGGAACAATTTTTGTTTAACCATTTTCAAATATGCAGAGTATTTCCTTTAAAATTATTTGAAAGTGGTCAAGTTAAAAAAAAAAAAAAAGAGTATTTGTTAAAGACTAAATGTTGTAGCCAGTTTGTTTGAAAATTATGAAAATGAGCAAATGTCTAATTTGTTAGTGGATACGGTGAGTCCTGTATGAAAATGTTTTATTTAATGACGCACACAACACATTTTATTTACGGTTATATTGTGTTAGACATATGGTTAAGGACTACGTAGATATTGACAAAGGAAGCCACTGTCGCCACTTCATGGGCTACTTTTTTTATTAGCAGCAAGGGATCTTTTATATGCACCATCCCATACTACAGCCTTTGTTACACCATTTTCGGAGGACTGGCTGGAATGAGAAATAACCCAATGGGTCCACTGACAGACATCGATCCTGGACTGACCGCACATCAAGTGAACACTTTACCACTGGGTTATGACCCACCCCACACTGTGAATGGGGATACTGAGATGTGAATTGTCATTGTAAGTCATGTTTTAAATGGCAGATTAATTTGTACTATTAATATTCAATATTTATTGTTGTATTTATTTTTTTAAATAAATGCAATTTATGTATTGCCGATATTGGTGTATAGTGCTTTGTTGCTTATATGTGTAAAATTATTTTTTGTAATTGCTTTATATGGTAGCTAACATGTGGTAGTTTCCCAAGTACAAAGAAAGCAGGATATAGTTCAGATGTAGAGAACTGATTTGGTGAATCAGATGGAGTAGCCTATGTGCTGATAGCAGGTTTCCTCTTGGTCTCTCTCAGCAGGGAGGTGGAGGATTGGACTCAGTCGGTTGAGTGCTCGATTGAGGTGCTTGCATCGCAGGATCAAACCTCCTTGATGGATTCATTCAACTGATGGGTTTTTTCCTGTTCCAACCAGTTCACCATAACTGGTCAAAGGCTGTGGTATGTACTTTCCTGTCTGTGGGAAAGTGCATATAAAAGATTCCTTGCTGCATTAGGAAACATGTAGCAGGTTTTCTCTGATGACTCATGTCAGAATTACCAAATGTTTGACATCAAGTAGTCAATGATTAATTAATAAATGTGCTCTAGTGGTGTCATTAAAAAATAAAAATAAACTCTCAGCTGGGGGTTGGGATGTAGCCCAGTGGTCGAGTGCTCGCCTGATGCGAGGTCAGTCAGGGATCGATTCCTGTAGGTGGCCCATTGAGTTATTTGTTCTAACCAGTGCACCATGACTGGTATATCAAAGCCTGTGGTATGTGCTATCTTGTCTGTGGGATGGTGCATATAAAAAATACTGTGCTGTTAATGGAAAACTATAGCAGGTTTCCTCTCTAAGACTATATGTCAAAAATTAAAAATGTTCTAGTTGTCGTTAAACAAAACTAATTTAAAAGATTAATAAGTCAATGTGCTCTAGTGGTGTTGGTACACAAAACAAACTAACTCTCACATGAGTATAGAAATAGCGATATGTTACAATCAGAACAACTCTGTGGACCTAATCTTTACTTTGGGTTTTTCCCATTCCAAACAATTTCCTCAAGACTGGTAAATCAAAAACCATAGTATAGTACATGTATATGGAAAAAATGCATATTATAAAAGATCCCATGCCACTAATGTGGACAAATTACTACATGTCACACTGACCATGTGTTTGTCATCACATAACTGATGCTTAATAAGTCCAATGAGCTACAGTGGTGGTGTTAGACAAATCCAAATTTTAACTTTCCAGTCACCGGCCTCGGTGGCATCATGGTTAGGCCATCGGTCAACAGGCTGGTAGGTACTGGGTTCGGATCCCAGTCGAGGCATGGGATTTTTAATTCAGATTTTTACTCCAAACCCTGAGTGAGTGCTCCGCAAGGATCAATGGGTACATGTAAACCACTTGCACCGACCAGTGATCCATAACTGGTTCAACAAAGGTCATGGTTTGTGCTATGTTGACTGTGGGAAGCGCAAATAAAAGATCCCTTGCTGCTAATCGGAAAGAGTAGCCCATGAAGTGGCGACAGCAGGTTTCCTCTCAAAATCTGTGTGGTCCTTAACCATGTTTGACGCCATATAACCGTAAATACAATGTGTTGAGTGCGTCGTTAAATAAAACATTTCTTTCTTTCTTTCTTTCTTTTTCTTTCCAGTCACAA